>BQNB010063451.1:15563-32801 GCA_026074375.1 Tanacetum coccineum | reverse complement strand
TTGATGTACTAATCAGGAACCTCAAAGTTTACGAACTGATCATCAAGAAAGATTTCGAAATAGTCAAAGCAAAAGTTGAAAGAAAATCTATTGCTTTAAAGGCTAAGAAAGAATCTAGTGATGAAGAGTGTTCGACTTCCGGTAGTGAAGACGAAGAGTACGCCATGGCGGTAAGAGACTTCAAGAAGTTCTTTAAAAGAAGAGGTAGATTCGTGAGACAACCTCGGAACGACAAAAAGACGTTCCAAAGAAGTCGTGATGACAAGAACGGTAAAGGTGATAGAAAATGCTTTAGATGTGGCGACCCAAATCATCTTATTGGAGAATGTCCAAAACCACCGAAAGATAAGAACCAAAGAGCTTTTGTCGGAGGCTCTTGGAGCGATAGCGGTGAAGAAGATGATGAAAAGGTCAAAGATGAAACGTGTCTTGTAGCTCACGCATCAAGTGAGGTATGTTCCGAATCATCTTACTTTAGTGATGAAAACTCATCAATTGATGATTTAGCTTTAGACAACGAATATGATAAGTTATGCAAAATGAGTCTAAAGATAATCACTAAAAACAAAAAGTTAAAAGCTACTAGAAATAGTCTAGAAAATGAGCTTAGAGAATTAAAAGATAAATTGTCCACACTCGAGAAAAATAAGGGAGTTGATCTCGATTGTGCAAAGTGTCATGTACTTAAAATTGAGAATGAAAAACTCAAAGATGAATCTACTAGATTAAACAAATTTGAAAAGAGTACACATTGCTTAAATGAAATGATAAATAATCAAAAACCCTCCGGTGATAAATTAGGTTTAGGGTTTAATTCATTTGAAGCATCATCTAGTGGAACTAAGGAAATAAAATTTGTAAAAGCTCAGAAAAAGGCGTCTCCTGATGGAGGTCCCATAAATATGGGCGGCCCCCTTAATGTTCAGGCGGCCCCCAAAATAAATATGGGACCGCCACCAGCAACGCCTGGATCTGAGAAAACTGTGTCTTTTCAAAAATCCATTTTGGGTCCTAGACCAAAACACATAATTGTAAACAAAGTCAAAATTCCTGTTGCTAGTGACAATGAAGTTAAACAATTCTATAAGCCATTATCTAAACCCGGAGTTGGATTTTCAAAACTCAATTTTAGATCAAAAATTCCACCTCATAGAAGAGTCAATAATAATTACTCTCGTCCTAAAACACCGCAACCAAAAAGACACGTTGGTCGACAAAACCAACCTCATGTCTTTCTCGTAAGTTGGAACAACTTTCCACGTCAAAGTTACATGCCATGGTAAATATGTCTTCCATTCTCACATCCCAACCAATTGCATCAAATGCAAGGGATGTTTGGCACTAACAACTTTGGACCCATGAGATATTGGGGACCAAATGTTTGAGTTATTGTCTTAAATAAATAGATATGCCTTGGAGTCGACTTGGAGCCCGACGAATGGATCAAGGATAGTAGATGCTCTAAGCATATGACGGGTAACCGAAAACTCTACTCTACTTACAAGGCATATAATGGAGGTAATGTCATTTTTGGTAGTAATCTTCGAGGTAACATCATTGGTAAAGGTACGATTTCTAATGACTCTCTTAAAATAGATAATGTAGAACATGTTGATAACTTAGGATTTAATTTGCTAAGTATAGGACAAATATGTGACAATAAGTGTAGAGTAACTTTTTCTGAACATGATAGTGAAATCACTAAGGACGGTAAAGTCATAGGTAGAGGTATTAGGAAGAAAGGCTTATATGTGATGAAATTAAGAAATAAGCCAAAGGATCAAATTTGTCTAACAACGATTGATGAAAATTCCACCCTGTGGCATAGGAGATTAGGACACACAAATATACGTCTCATTCAATCGTTGGCCTCTAAGGAATTAGTTAGAAACTTACCTAAGCTTAAGTTTGATCAACATTTTTGTGATGCTTGCTGATACGTCCAAACACACTATATATAATATAATATATAAGGATGTAAACAATTATAGTATAGATAATATTTCCAAAAGATTTGAGAAGATTGCTTTTGACCAAAGAAATCCCTAAAACCTCCCGGGTCGTTATTCCTCAGCGAAGTGCGAATTGAGAATCGGTAAAGTCCGTGATCGCGTGTTTTGAATGGTTTCAAAGATTTTTGAATTGGTTTCTATAACTACTAATAAAAACGAATAAAACATGTAAAGCACGTAAACATATAAGGCAATTAAAAAGTAAACATGGAAAACAATAACGGGTATTTAATAAAACGCGACATTTAAACAAGTACATCAAATTTAAGCCCTACAAATGCAAATTTATTTTTCTAAAATCCTAAATGACAAAAGAAAATTTTTAGAAAAAGAATTATATTTTTTTAATTTTTATTTTATTTATTATGAATTAAAAACGATTTTAATCTAGAAAATTAATTAAAAATATTAAAATAATTCTGAAAATTCCAGAAAATCATGAAAAGTATTTAAGGCTCTGAGTCTGAGCTATCTAAAATGAAAAAATAAAAAAAAAACAGGAAAACAACTTCAAAAAAAAAATAACGCTGGCAAAAAATAAGCCCTTTTTTTTTTTATAAAGAGCCTGAAAAAAGCCCCTCTTTTTTAAAAAGAAAAAACCAGACAAGCCCTTTAAAAAAAGGAATAAGGTTGTTTTATGAAAAATTAAAAAACAAAAAAACAGAAAAGGAACCCCCCAAGGTCCCCCAAACCGTTTTTTGGTTTTAAGTAATGAGCGGGGTTAAATAAATGATTGGTTTTGTTTAAAGGGGGTCAGGGTCCCCCAACAGGTTATTTCCGAAACCTGTTTTGCCCCGCCCCTATTTGCACAAACAAACTTTTTTAATTTTGAAAAAAAAACTTATTATTTTTACCAAAATACTTAAAGAACTCCTAAAAATTAAGCAACCATTCCCCGCTGAAAGCTTAAAAAGAAAACAAAGCTTAAAAGAATAATGTGTTGGAATTAAAACAGAAAAGACCCAAGGGCACGTTTGGTTAAGGAATGAGTGTTAAATGCATTGGTTGTGTAAAGGGGAGGTCACAGGTTCGAAACCTGTGGCCGCCCTATTTGAAAAACTTTTTATTTTTGAAATCTTTTTACAAATTCTTAAAGAACTACTGAAAATAAGCACATTCTATAACTAGAACTTTTTCTGAAAACTACAAATAAGCTAGATTAAGCTAATCTAAGGCTGACAGAATACATATTCTAAAGCTAAACTAATAGACTAAACTGATGTGGTTTTCTTGACTAAATAAGAAAAAGAAAAATCTAATAAGCTGAAAACCAAACAAAACTAGACTCTAATAAGCAAAGGAATCTAGAAATAAGCAAAGCTTAAGCTTTTAAACTCATGAAAGCTGAAAACAAAAGCAACCATAAGCTAGCAATTTCTAAAAGGAAAATTTTGCTCATCTTTGAGCTTATTTTTAAGTCCTATTTAGCATATGAAATTAGTTGAAAACTAAAAACAGATTAACTAGAACATCCTAAGAATAGATGAAAATAAGAATTAAGCAGTTTTGATTAAAAATAAGCTAAAGAAATGACATTGAAAACTGACAGCTAAATCAGCATATGCTGATTTTGTTGACTTTATTAAAAGACAAAATGGCAATTTCAGACCAAGAATTAAGCTAGTAAAAGAAATTTAAAACTGAAAATAAGCTAAAACATATTAAGCTTTATATCCAAAGAGTTTAATTATACAAAATCAGACCTTAACTCAAACTTACACTTATCTAATTTATCTAATGAAAATTGCACTTTTAAAACTTTAAAAAATGACACTTAAGACAGATTAAAACTAAAAGGAAAATTATACTTCTATCAAGGACTACTTACTACTGCATCAATGACTTAAACCAAGTTTAAAACCAAGACTCATAAAATGATTTGAAAAACACCTTATCAAATAAGCTATTCTATGCTACAAATTCAAACCAAGGCGAGCTTAGACTTAAAACTTGAATTTAAACCCTTAAGAACTGAAATTAACTGCCCTTAAAACTCTAATTTAGTCTGCTAAAATTGATTCAAGTGGCAAAAAGGGATCCAACAGTACTAACCTAAGTTAGAACTGCTGATCCAAACACCCCTTTAAAAATGATTTTTCCATTTTTTAAACTTCAAAAGGTGATTAAGCTTAAAACTTATGAAAACAGATGACTAACAAAGCAAATTAGGATCAAATAAGCAAAAACAAACAGGTAATGAGCACTTTTCAATTAGCTACATAACAAATCATATTTTTGGCTTTTTTAGGCAGTTTAAAACAAATTTAAGAACTAAGCTAATCCACACTATATTCTAACAATTTAAAGCAATATTAAAACTATTTAATCAGTATTAAGCAAGTATAAGCAACAATAAGCAGATATTTAAGCATAAGATAAGCAAAACAAAATTAAGCTAATAAAGAAGAGAAAATGAAATGTACCTCACCCCCTTGCTAAAAACAAGGGTAATTTGCTCTTAAGAGCTTAAAATTAAGCTCCAGCTTATCATAGATAAGCTGGTAAAGGTCCAATAAGCTCATCCATGGCTAGCTTATCATCCATATTAAGACAGTTTTAGTATCGATGAATCTTAGAAGAATGATTTTGATGCTCTGTTTAGGACGAAGGTAGTAAATTCTTCATTTCCATCGAAGGGAACCCTTCTCAAAGAAGCAATCTTTGTGAATTTCGCTTGAATCATGGCATGACTGCCGATGGAAAACTCTGACTCTGAATCGACACTAAAGATTGCACCATTCGAAAAAATCACCATCAATACTAATTATAAGATCAAAACATCTCTTGAAGAACCTCCTACGGATCTCGAACTTAAACCTCTTCCTGATAATCTGGAATATGTATTCCTGGAAGAACCCTCTTTTCTTCCTGTTATCATATGATTTCAGCAATCCAAAGAAAAGAAAAGCAAACTCATATATGTTCTTAAAAAGCACAAGCAAGCCTTTGCTTGGAAAACGACAGATATTCTTGGTATTTGTCCATCATTCTGCGAACAGAAAATACAACTTTTGGATGATAAGAAACCCGTTGTCCAAAAACAGAGAATGATAATCCAATATGCAGGAATGTTGTTAATAGAAATCGATAAAACTTCCGGTACTATCGGTATAATTTTATCCAATTGCCGAGAGTACTTGGGTTAGCCCTATCACACTGTGTACCAAGAAAGGAGGTTTTCAGTGGTTCACCACAAAATTGATGAATCTTGTCTCCAACATGAACCATTACGGTTCGGCGAGTAATGCATCGATTATCGTAAACTTAATGAAGCGCTAAGTACAAGTAAAGATGCTAACACTACTTATAACTATGACTTGTCAACTTTTCGCTCCCAACAATTATTCAATTAGAGTGAATGTGCTTAATTTTAAGTTAAATTTAGATCGACAGTTTTAGAAAGTAGTATAGTTTATGTGCATAACGATATTTCTGAAGAAATCTGGGGAAAAGACTAGATCACCCACCAACCAGCATATTCTCGATAGATCCCAGCCGAGTTCGACTTAGGTTATCAGGTTGAGACCCCACAGGAGAATGTTCGCAATGTAATAGCGGGATACTCCACCCTTTTAGGCCGAATTTCTTAGATTTACCGCTAAATAAACAATACTACTCAAAGCACGCAAACATCAAAAATTTTATGATCTCATTGGTGCGATTATTCCTAGAAATAATCTACCAACGGCAACCAACAAACTTTTGAAGTCTTAAAGCAAGTTATTCTTAGTTCAAAATTATACTTGAGTTTAGAAAAAAAAATCTTAACCATTAAATTTTCATTTATTGCTATATACTATACTACCGTCATCATTTACATGACTACAACATCGGCCACGCCTCCGACAAGATGTAGTGACTTAGTCTGACGACGGCTTTTTATTGATAACACTTACGAATGCACTTTGGCATTTATTATCTCATTATGGGCTTTGTTTTGAAGACTGCAACATCGGTTGTGAGCCGGCAAGATGCAGTAAACCTTTGTCAGCCCACAGTTTATATCACTTATTTTTCATTTTTTTTCATTTTGTCTCTTTTTTTTATTTATATATTTTTCCGTAATAGAGAAAATTCCGTTTTAGAAACTCAAGTATAAAGCTGAACTAAGATGAATATTTTCGTTTCCGAAAGAGCTTCTTTTTAGAAAACGTCGGTTTAAAGTTAAAGCAAAATTAAGAAACTCAATATATAGTCAGGTTCATAGCTTCCCCGAGAGAAAAATATCGACAGTTTACACCAATATGCTTTTTAAGATTTCCAAATAATCCTTGCTCTAACATCCTACTTGTAAATAACATAAACATTTTTCCGTTATTCGCAAATTTAAAAATCCCTAATAAAAGGATCCACGAATGCTTAGCCTAATAAACTCTCGTTTATTAATGGTTAAAGGGACAAAGCTAGGGCTCAACAACCACGCCCTACCGAGACAAAATTTATTCTCTTTTCACGCAATAAGGAAAGTCAAAAACTGAGACAAAACACTTATTTTATTTTTGAAAATTTATTAAATTTTTTTTCATTTTTTTGTATTTTTAGCAAAAATTTTTTGGTGGTAAAAAACGAGATTACGTGACCAACAACAGCTGTAGGCAACAATCAAAAATCGAATATCCCCCCCCCCCCATACTAGAAAAAACATCTTCCTCGATGGTTTTAAAAGGGTAACTACGTAAAATCTAAGGCCGTTTTATTAAAGTTGTCCAAAAGATAAAACGTTAGTCCCGATTAGATTTGGATATTGGATTCCCAAAATGAATCTGCGGATTGAAACTTAACACTTGTGTGTGAAGGGCAAAACCGGGAGCATGAGAGTCTTCACAAATCCTGGAAATCCAGGTCATTACAAAAACACACAAAAAAACGGACAAAACACGGGTAATGGAAGAGGCGAGCCTCCTCACACAAAAACACTTATTCATTACTACATAATACTACTACTGATAAGCATGGGGTGCCTCCATGAAGCACTTTTTAAGGTCGCTATGCATGACACGTCCCCGAATTTATTGGTCATGGGGAACGTTTGAGATCCGGGACTACCAAATGTGACGTCCCCTCCAAGAGTGCTTCAACGCTGACCATAATCACTTTGAAATTTTGGCCCAGAGTATAGGGATAACTCGACAGTGCCATAATGGAAAAAACATTGGTACAATGAATGTCCACTTCCAGCGGTCTTAAGCTTGCCCAGAAAATCTTCAATCTAGAGTTAAAGAGGAGGACTCGATCAGCCTACGTTGAAAACGCGATTTTTGATCTTGAGTCAATGATTTCCTCTTTGTTTTTCTTCTCTTTATAGATTAAAGAGATTTCATAGGCATATCACGAAGTTCATTTAGACTCATTGAAGTTGACACCTTCCGGTGATCGCACCTCGGTCATTAGGGTCAAAGGTTTTGCATGTTTTTAAAGCCCAATAGGCTTTGTCTCGAGCCCTCAATCGAAGATGACATTCCCTCCCCATACGACAAGCTTATATGAGTACACCCGATGGTGTTTTGTAAGCGTGCGGAAAAGGGCCCAAAAGTATGTACATCTAGTTTATTTCGACCAAGGCACTGTTTTCCCCGCCTCATGGTCCTTTCAAGAATTCTTTTCAAACCACGATTGGATACCTCAACCTGCCCACTTGTTATGTGGTGATATGGCGTGTTGTGAGAGACTGATGAGTTGGGGACTCCGCTGGTATTAAAGACATGGTTGGACCTTGTGCAAATTTGGTCATGGTTGGTGCAGCAAAAATGGTTCCGCGATCACTATGATTGCACTAGGGGCACCGAATCGGCGAAGAGGAGATTTTGTGTGAGAAATTTGCAAACAACTCTTTCGACGATTGGTGGGGAGCGCTTTTGCTTCAACCCATTTTGATAAGTAATCGACTGCCACGAGTATATATTTGTTCCCTCTTGAAGGCGGGAACGACCCCATGAAGTCAATACCCTAAACGTCAAAGATTTCACAAACTTGGATGGAATTTTGAGGTATCTCATCACGTTGTGAATTTTTCCTTGACGCTGGCACGAGTCACAGTTTTTAACCCACTCGTGGGCATCTTTGTAAATTGTGGGCCAGAAGAAACTGGCATCAAAGATCTTTTTGGCGGTAAGATTTGCACCATGATGTCCCCCCGTGGGTCCAATATGGTAAGCTTTGAGGATGTCGAGAGCTTCCTTGCCGTGCACACACCGCCGGATCACTTGATCCGTACATATCTTAAACAAGAAGGGGTCGTCCCAAAAGTAGTGTTTGACGTCTTTGAAAAACTTTCTTTTCTGCTGGGACGACATTCCTTTGATCACAAAATTCCCCGCATGGTAGTTTGCAAAATCGGCAAACCACGGGGCATTATTATCACCACGAAAAGTAACCATCCCAAGTGTCTCGAGAGGAAATGTTTTCATAATTTCCTTTTTCTCGAGTTCACTTTGATGGGGATTTTCAAGTCTGGAAAGGTGGTCGGCGGCGAGATTTTCCTGCTAATCCTTTTTTTATCACGGATAACGACATTAAATTCTTGAGCAGGCAAAATCCACCCGGAGCAATCTGGCTTAAGCAAACCTGCTTAGCAAGCAGGTACTTGAGAGCCGAATGGTCCGTATACACTATGCTTTTGGACAAGACAATGTATGGCCGGAATTTCTCAAAAGCATATAATACGGAAAGTAATTCCTTTTCCGTTATAGTGTAATGTGCTTGAGCCTCGGTCATAGTTTTGCTTGCATAGTGTATCGGCTGTAAGTTCTTGGTCTTACCGTGGCCCCTAGTCCTGCCGCCACCAACAGAAACAGCAAAATCACTTGCATCACCCCATGATGTATCCAAAGGGCAAGTCCCATTCGGAAGCAACTAGAATTGGAGTCTGGGTTAAACTTTATCCTAAGGGTCTCAAAATGCATCGATGCCATTCCTTTGAAAGATAAACGGAGTTTCTTTTTATTAAATGAGGTAGGGTCATAGGCCGTGACCGATATTTTGAAAAATACCTGAATAAATCGTTGTAGAATCCGGAGTGACCGCAGAAAACTGCGAATATACCATTCACGTTGTGGGATGGTCACTTTTACAATGACAGGTTACTTTTGAACCATTTTCCAGTCCCTCAAGTTATATTCTATTCTGAATTCACATCCCTCTCAGGATTGAACTTGACGATGAGTATGGGAGGGCAGGTGTAGGGTGGGGGGGGGTTGAGCAGGGTGTAGGTAGCTTTGAATTTGGGTAGGTGTGAGCGTGGTTTCGTTTGAGGCTATTGCGAGATATGGAGCAAGTGGTGTGGGGAGGGAGCGGATTTTATGGCTGTCGGCGGGTGGAGTGGGGTTGTGCTTTTGTGTGAGTTTAGTGGTTCATGGGTTGTGAGGCCTGATTTGCCGAATAGGCGTCGTCTCTCCGAGCGTCTGTGAGGATGAGTATAGGGTGGTTGTGTTTTTGGAGCTTTATGGTGGAAGTGCTCACAGTATATCTCGGTGGCCTATTTGTAGATTGAAGGGTTCGTAGCTGGATTGCGTTCAGGATTAGCTGTGCGTACACTCCGCGTTCAGCTAATTAGTTTTGCGACAAGGAGTTGGAAGATTTACGCTTCACGGTACAAACACGTCAGGGTACAAAACACTACGACATCATAGAGGTACATTTTACAAACTATCTAGTTAATACATCTAATTATCACTTATCAACACAATACTCTATCAAAAGTTGATCTAGTGTTATCTTCCACATCCTAAACATTTAAACTATCTTAGTCTACACTTTCTATTACAGAAAATCGGCAAACTTAAACGACCGCGCACATACGCTTGTATAACAACATTAAGGCACTATACCATCTCTTCTTATGATAAGAGATCGTAACGCTAAATATGAAAAGTTTCTATCTACTGGCTACTATACGCTGTAGCTCGAGCGCGCGCGAGAGCAGAGCAAAGGTCACGACGATTGAAGGCAGACAAAAGACTTAAACTCCACTATCTCTTGATGAACTATAAACGGGAACCTCAAAGTTCACGTAATGATCATCAAAAAGAATTCTGAAATAGTCAAAGCAAAAGACACACAGATCTATTGCGAGTTAAAAGGCTAAGAAATAAGCTAGTGATGAAGAGTGTTTCGACTGAGCGCTAGTGAGCGGCGAAGACGAAGAATAACCGTCATGGTGGTAAGAGTACTTCACAGCGAAAGACTACTCAATTGTAAAGACGAAGATAGGTCAGCACACTCCCTTGCGACAGACTCATAACACTCGGAACACGACAAAAAATACAAACTCCAACGAAATCCCTTCTGCGAGCGACAAAACTCACACACAAAGGGATTGAAAATGCTTTTCAGATGACGTGCGTTAAACCCCGAATCAATCTTATTGAAGAATGTCCAAAAAGACACGGTCCCAACAGAACCAACAAGGAACACACACGAAAGTAGCATTTTGTTCTTATACATATCTCTCTAGAGACAGAGAGCGACTACTGCGGTGAAAATGATATTGATCGAACACGAGACACACTTTACACTCTTAGTCAACAAACTATTAATACACCCTGTCTCTCGTCTTTGTAGCTCATAACATCAAGTGAGGTGTGTTCCCGAATCATCTACTTTTAGTGGATGAAAAACTCATCAATTGATGATTTAGCTTTTAGACAACGAATATGATAAGTTATGCAAAATGAGTCTAAACATTAATCACTAAGAACAAAAGGTTAAATGCTACTAGAAATAGTCTAGAAAACGAGCTTAGAGAATTAAAAGATAAATTATCCACACTCTAAAAAAATAAGGGAGTTGATCTCGATTGTGCAAAGTGCCATACGCTTAAATTGAGAATGAAAAACTCAAAGAAGAATCCCACTAGACATTCTCACAATAAATTTAAAAAAGAGTATTTAATTGCTTAAATGAAATGTAAGTAATCAAAAACCCTCACGGTGATAAACTAGGATTAGGGTTTAATTCATTTGAAGTATCATCTAGTGGAACTAAGGAAATAAAATTTGTGAAAGCTCAGAAAGTGGTGTCCTCTGATGGAGGTCCCATAAATATGGGCGGCCCCCAAAATAATTAGATGAACCGGCCATCCAGCAACGCCTTGATCTGAGAAAAAGTGTGTCTTGTTTCAAAATCTATTTGGGTCCAGACCAAAACAACATAAATTGTAAACAATCCAAGAGTTCGTGTGCTAGTGATAATTAAGTTAACAAACAATTCTATACCATTGTTAAAACCTGGAGTTAGGATTTTCGAACCAAATTTTTAGATCAAAAACACACACCTCCTATAAGAATCAATATAATCATCCCTCAGTGCCAAAACACCACAACCAAAAAGAACATTGGATCCACTATTGGAAACAACTTTCCAACGTCAAAAGTTACATGCCGTGATAAATGTTTTCTCAAATTTCCTCTCCAACCAATTGCATCAAAACAAAGGATGCTATCACTAACAACTTTAGACCCATGAGATATTGGGGACCAAATGTTTGAGTTATTGCTTTATATAAATAGATATGCCTTGGAGTGGACTTGGAGCCTGAAAAATGGATCAAGGATAGCGGATGCTCTAAACATATAACGGGCAACCAAAAGCTCTTCTCCACTTACAAGGCATACAATAGAGGTAAGGTCATTTTTGGTAGTAATCTTCGTGGTAACATCATTGGGAAAGGTACGATTTCTAATTACTCCTCAGTCAAATAGATATAGTAGAACATGTTTGATACTTAGTAATAACACATGCTAAGTATAGGACAAATAAGTAATAATAAGTATAGAGAGCATCCTACTTGTAAATAACACTATCATTTTTCGTTCTTCGCAAATTTAAAATCCCTAGTAAAAGGATCCGCGAATGCTTAGCCTAATAAACTTTCGTTTATTAAATGGTTAAGGGACAAAGCTAGGGCTCAACACGCCCGATCGAGTCAAAATTTATTCTGTCTAACTACGATTGATGAAAATTCCACCTTGTGGCATAGGAGATTAGGACACGCAAATATGCGTCTCATTCAATCGTTGGCCTCTAAGGAATTAGTTAGAAACTTACCTAAGCTTAAGTTTGATCAACATTTTTGTGATGCTTGCAAAATTGGAAAACAAGCTCACGCTAGTCACAAAGCTAAGAATGTAGTCTCAACGACTAGATGCTTAGAACTTCTCCATATGGATCTCTTCGGTCCATCCGCCGTACGGAGTTACGGAGGAAACCGTTACACCCTAGTCATAGTAGATGACTACTCTAGGTATACTTGGACTAGATTTCTTAAGGATAAAACCGAAGCTTTCGATCAATTCAAAATATTTAGTAGGAAAATCCAAAACCAATTAGGTTGTTCAATAGTGTCAATTAGAACCGACCACGGTAGAGAATTTGATAATGAGGTGCAATTTGGAGAGTTTTGCAATACCAACGGTATTACACATAACTTCTCGGCTCCACGCACTCCTCAATCAAATGGCGTGGTCGAAAGGAAAAATAGGACACTTCAAGAAATGAGTAGGACTATGTTGAATGAGCAATCGTTACCACAAAAGTTTTGGTGTAACGCCGTAGATACTTCAACATACATTCTCAACCGAATTCTCATTAGAGCCATTCTAGAAAAAACACCTTATGAACTCTTAAGAGGTAGAAAACCTACACTTGATTATTTTAGAGTGTTTGGAAGTAAATGCTTTATTTTGAACACAAAAGACTACCTTACCAAGTTTGACCCAAAGACATACGAAGGTGTCTTTTTAGGTTATTCTCAAAATAGTAAAGCCTATATCATCCTAAACAAACACACTAGGAAAGTCGAAGAATCACTAAACGTGACATTCGATGAAACTCCTCCACCCTCTAAGACATCACCCTTGGTGGATGATGACTTAGATGAAGAAGAAGCAATTAAGGTCACCGAAAGGAAAAACCTAGAAAACGACATTGTGGATGAAACTTTAGAGGTTGATGAAATAATCAACATTAAGGAATCTAGGAACCACCCATTAGAAAATGTCATAGGAAACCTTAACCAAAGAACCCTTAGGTCACAAGCCCAAAACCAAAGTAACTTCTTTTGTTTTATATCAACTATAGAACCTAAGAATGTGAATGAAGCATTAGGAGATGAAAGTTGGATACTCGCTGACACGTTCGAAACTACACCCTTTTAAATATATAAATACAATATATAATAAATATATATAATATCAATATATAATAAGGATAAATCTCAAAGTTATCAATGATAAATATTCCAAGAGGTTTTTAAAGAGATATTTACTTTTATCCAAAGCAAATACCCTAAAAAAACTTCCCGGGTCGTTTCCCGTCGAGGCGTGAATTTGAGAATCGAGAATCGAAAGGAAAGCTACACTAAAAACGAAAGCAAAAACGAAATTTAAAAATGTAAACGGGAATTAAAAACGCGACTCGAAAACCTAAAACGTGCAATTTTAACCCTACGAATGAAAATTTAATTTTAAAATGACCTAAATGATAAAAGAAAATTTTAAAAAAAAGAATTATATTTTTTTGATTTTTATTTTAATTAATATGAATTAAAAACAATTTTAATAAAAAAAATTAATTAAAAATACTAAAAGATCTTGGAAAAATCTAAAAAATTAAGGAAAAGTGCTTTGAGTAATGCTAAGTCTAAGAAAAATAAAAGGGGGAAACCAGCTTAAAGGAATAAGCTGGAAATAAGCTAATGAAGGATGATAGGCTTATTGGGCAAAAAGAGTATAAGAATTAAATGGTGCAAAACTTAAACAGATGGCCCTATCTGGTGCTGTGGTAGTGAGAGTGTGTGTTGAGGCTTGGTATAAAGGGAGAGGTCACAGGTTCGACCCCTGTGCCTCTCCTTTTTTTTGAAAACATTTTTTTTTACTTTTTCTTTTTTAAAAACTTGTAAATTAAGCTAAAATAAGCAAATTAAAAAAAAATACTTTTTATAAAACTAAAAATTAAGCTCATAAATAAGCTATAAAGGTGACAAAATGCTTAACTACTAAAGGGGCTTAAATCCTAAACTGTTTGGCTTTTTTTAAGGCCAAATTAGCCTAGGGAAAAGCACATAAGCTAAAAATAGACAATAAGCTAGACCTAATAAGATATGATAAGCAAAAAATAAGCAAGGAAAATAAGCTAAACTAAGCTTAAAATGCAGGATTACCTAAAGGCTTTTAAACTTAAGCTTCTAACTAAAAAGACTAATAAGCTTAAATAAGCTCTAACCTAAGTTAAATTAGCTAAAAAAGGCATATGTCTAATCTAATAAAGACCACCAAAAACAACCTACTCATAAAATGCAAA
Organism: Tanacetum coccineum; assembly: GCA_026074375.1. Lineage (NCBI taxonomy): Eukaryota > Viridiplantae > Streptophyta > Magnoliopsida > Asterales > Asteraceae > Tanacetum > Tanacetum coccineum. The sequence goes on along the minus strand of BQNB010063451.1, from coordinate 18,492 downwards.
AACAGAAAAAATAAACAAAAATAACAATAAATACAAAAACTATAACAAAAAACTAACAAAACAAAAAAAACAAAAAAAAAAAAAAAAAAACACAAACCAAAAACCACAATAACACCCCGCCCCCAAAACAAAAAACCAAAAAAAATAAAAAAAAAAAACAACAAAAAAAAAAAAAACACAAAAAAAAAAAAAAAAACAAAAAAAAAAAAAAACAAACCCAATACATAACCAAAAAAAAACATACAAAAAAAAAATAAAAAACAAACCCAAACAACAAAAAACATTCAAAAAAGGGATAAACAACAAAAAACCCCAATAAACAGCAAAAAAAAAATAAAAAAGGACTAAACACAAAATAAGCAATCCTAATAAGCTATAAGCTTAGAATTGCAAATGAGCTTTTGGCTCAAAACTGTTACCAAAACAGCCCTTATGCGGACTTTTGAGTTTATTTTTAAGCAACTACATGGAACCTTATAAAAAATGACTTGCAAAAACTTAAAGCTTATATTATAAGCTACTAAAAACAACAATCAAAAAGTATTTTAAAAATCAATTAAGCTAAGAAAAAGCTAAATGAAAATGGCAGTTTACACTGTTTTGGTTTTTTTAAGTTTTATCTAAAAGCCAAAGGGCCTACTAGTAGCCCTAAAAATAAGCATTAAAAATAAGCTGGAAATGGAAAATAAGCACAAACAGATCAATTCCACCCATAAAAGAGCTTATGCTCAAAAATTTAAAGCCTCAAACAAACTAACACTGGCTTAAACTTGGTCCTAAAAATGCCTAGAAACTGACCCATTGCTTGAAAAACAAAATTGTTTTGACCCATTTTGATTTAGACTACAAAACAGACCTTGTAACTTCAAAACCAAATCATACACTCAAAATGTGAACAAAATTGAAGACACAAAATACAACTTAAACATGCTAAACTTAAAAATTAAACAATTGCATACCAAACTTAAAGTTTCACCATAGTTTGTTACTTATGTATATAAAAACTTGCAAACTTCTTAAATGAAACTTAAAACTACTTATATACTCCTGAGGTTGAATTAAAGCTAAATTTAGAGGAACTAAGAATCATCAAGTGCCATAGCAATTTTTTACTTGAAATAAAACCTTTAGCAAAACACTTCTTAAGTTTTGAAAAACGAATTTTAAGCTTAAAAAAAGAACACTAAACCTCAAACATGATTCATAAAGCATAAATAAGACTAGACAAGCATAAATTAAGCATATTAAACATAAGTAAACAAGAATTAAACAGATTTAAGCAAGAACATGAAAATTGCATAAAATGGGAAATTGTAAACTTACAAAAGGTCAAAGCTTATGGAATGAACTTAAAGCTTCCAAAACAGATTCCTAACCACAACCTTAAAGCTTCAAACATGCACTAAACCAAGGCCATCCATAATTACCTTGCTTCATTGAGATTCTTGGTAGATTTTTATTAATGTAACAGTGACTTAGGAAGTTTTTGTTAGACAGATTTTAAATAGGTTCAACATGGATTTCTAAGCTTATAACAGCTTATAAAAGTGACTTGTAACCAACTTCAAAGCTTAAGTGCATAAGAGAGCTTGAAAGACAGAATTTTATAAAACCATAAAACTTAACTTTTCATTAACTTGATTTCAAAAGTACATTGCTTGAAGATTAAAGACATACATTTAAAAGATGACAAGTAAATTAAACATAAATTTAAAAATTACACTCTACTGTTACATTGAACATAAAGTATTTATAGTCGAATACTTGCTAGCACTTGTGCTTCTCGTGTTAGTTTGGTGAGGAGAGTCCAAAGCATCATCTTAGCCCTTGAAAAGCGTTTGGCACTAAGCAATATCATCCAAGCCGTTCATCTTTTGTCTTCTTTCTCTTGTCTATTAGGATTTTAGGGGATTGGAAAGGTAGATTTGGGGATTTGTGAGGTGGGGTGAGGTGGTGAGAGTGATGGGGTGAAGTAGGGTTAAGTTTTGGCTGTTTGTATTAGGTTGCTACAGTGTCACGTGGGTTGGAAGGGATGTGTAGTGGGTTTTGGCGCCAATTGGTTTTAACTGGAAAGAGTTTTGGTGATTGGCAAAAGAAGCCCTTGAACTTGTATATGGCTCTTGCACATATCATCCTTGTTGTGGTATAAGTTTGAGTGGATTGGCAGTTTACCCCCCGAAGGTGTAACTTGTTATTGCAAGTACAGTCCTTGTGATGTTAATAGTCGTTTGTGGACTGGTTATAACATAACAGTCGTTGGTGTTGTTGGGCTTGGATTCAATTGGGCATGTTATCTTTATTTGGAAGATTTAACATTTAAGCCCAAATTTGTATAAGGCTTATTTAAGCCTTATAGTTGATAGCTTATTAGGCTGACTTGGCCCAATAAAATGGGTCGGGTTGACCCGATAAATTTTCTTAGATATCCGTCACCTGCACAATACAAATGAAAATATACAAATACAATGTATTTTTGGTACGTTTTTGGTCTTTTAAGTCTGTTTTATTAGGTAAATGGTATGTGTAATTAAGCACTACCAATCGCCATGCAAGAAGAATTAAATTAATTCGTTGCTAAAGATGTTTGGGAGTTAGTTCCTTAACCTAGTAATATGACAATCATAAGAACTAAGTGGGTATTTAGAAATAAGTTAGACGAGAATGGTATTGTTTCTCGAAATAAGGCTAGGTTAGTTGCTCAAGGCTACAACCAACAAGAGGGCATCGATTATGATGATACTTATGCTATGGTTGCTAGACTTGAGTCCATTAGAATACTATTAGCTTATGCTTGTGCCTTAGACTTTAAACTGTTCCAAATAGATGTAAAAAGTGCATTCCTGAATAGTTTTATCAATGAGAAGGTATACGTGGCACAACCTCTAGGATTCATTGATTCTGAAAAACCAAACCATGTTTATAAATTAAA
>BQNB010063451.1:0-13743 GCA_026074375.1 Tanacetum coccineum | reverse complement strand
AATATGCCACTAAACATTCTTCGTTAGATCATGTTTGCCGTCCATTCATTTAGGTCACTTACTTGGTACTTATGTGCTCTTTGTTAATCTAGACATTTGCATTTGAAGTAAAACTTTCAAGCTTAGCCATGGATTCTTATGTCATAAGTGTCACTTTTTAATTAAAATTGTACCCATGGGGTGTGTGGAAGTGTTGTCTTTCAATATTAAGCCGAGTTTGGCTCGTCATATACATATTCTGAGCTTATTTTTTATTGTCGATCTCAAACTTAACTTAAGCTTGGCTAGAATGAACAAAGAATGTAAAGTTATTTTTGAATTTAACCCTTTAAGTTTAACTAATTATCCCTCATTCTCTTTTGTAAGTTTTTTTTATTGTCAATTTACACCATTCTTTTATTAAAAATTTCTACATCAAATTATATAATCAAATTTATTAATATTTTAAACTTATCCACTAAATTTTCAAAAATAAGCTCCTCTGTCTAACATTCATAAATTAATATAATACAAATTTTTATTTAATTATTTTAAAACTTATATTCCACTATACATTTTCAAAAAAATAAAGTTCCTCTTTTTTTCTTTTCTTTTATTTAACTTTTTTTTTTTCAGTTATTTTATGTATTTTTTCTAAATTGTACGAAAAAATAAATTTGCAATTAGCTGATCAAAAAAAACTTTCTATTTTTGGAATTTTTCCATTATTGTTAATTGAGCTATTATTATGGTTTTGATGCGGGGATATAATCCATTTTTTTAAATTTTTCTTTTTATCTTATTATACAAAAAATGATGTATTTTTTTGTTAATTATTTAGTAAAGGGGATGTAAAAAAAAATTTCTAAATTGGTTTATTTTGAATATTTTAATAAGGGAGGGCTATATACACATAACACAAATTGTCACCTTAGTTATATCACTATATACATTCAGGGACGGACTCACATGGAAGTCAGGTGTGGCTTAGGTCACGGAGTATAATTTTTTTTATGAAATATGTCATTTGTAGGTACGTGCAACCCCCAATTTTACCTAATAAATTATTTATGAGGCAACTTTAGTACTCAGAATCATTAAAAGAAATTGTGCAACACCCGTTCAAAAATCCTGGGTCCGTGTCTGTATGCATTCTTTATTCACCAAAAAAATATGTTTGTGATATTTTTTTAGCATAACTTCACTACTAATAAGGTGGTAAGGCACCTCTTCACATCGCTCAATAAAATAATTTTGTCTCTTGTCGCTGATCTATGATTAGACTGAAACAAACTTTCTAAATTTGATAACTTCTTTCGCCTTAATTGGCATTGATCGAGTCAAACTAAGGGCCCGTTTGGTTAGTAGACGGGTTTTGGATTAAGATTATAATTTGAATTTAAATTTGAATTTGAATTTGAATTTGAGTTATAATTTTGATATATTATTAAAATAAGTAGGAGAGAGAATATGTGTCATATTAAAAAAGTTAGGTGTTTATATTTTTGTATATCATTTAAAATTAATATAATTATTTAAGAAAAATAATAAAAAGTGAAAAAAAATGAAAATGAGGTTGAGAATAAAATTGACCCCACAAAAGTCTTGTAACTCGTGTAAACCAAAGGGGGTAGGCATCTTTTGTGCAGTCCAAATATCTAGACACAATAATCATTTTCAAATCCTATGTCTATGTACCAAACTAATATTATCATGTCTAAACCTTTCTATTGGTCAAAACCCACAATCCAAACATGCCCTAAAATACTAACAAAACAGGAAAAAAAAAGAAAAAAACCCTAGAGAGAACCATGACAATAAAATAACAATACACAGTCTTAATAAAGTAGGGTAAGAGGATGTAAAATGTATAGACAATCAAATATGAAACTATGAAAGTAATAGAAAGTTATCGACAATAACTACTGATATTTATATATCTAAACAAACTTAGTATTTTGTAGTTGAGTAAAGAACATGATATATACAACACCACATATCCATGTTTGTGATGTGGACATAACCTCCTTTTTCAATATCAAATAACCACTTGATATTTTTTACATCCTTATAATAATTAACATATATCATCTTTTGTATAATAAGAGAAAAGAAAAAGTCGAAAATTGATATTTCGCATCAACCAATAAGATAGCTCAATTTCAATTGAAAATTCAAAATTGAGTTTTTTGATCAACATTGCATAATTTTTCGTACAATTAGAAAATACATAAAAATACTTAAAAAAGTATAAAAGAAAATAAAAAGAGGAACGTATTTTTGAAAATTTAGTGGATAAGTTTAAAATATTAATAAATTTGATTATATAATTTGATGTAGAAATTTTTAATAAAAGAATGGTGTAAATTGACAATAAAAAAAACTTACAAAAGAGAATGAGGGATAATTAGTTAAACTTAAAGGGTTAAATTCAAAAATAACTTTACATTCTTTGTTTGTTCTAGCCAAGCTTAAGTTAAGTTTGAGATCGACAATAGAAAATAAGCTCGGAATATGTATATGACGAGCCAAACTCGGCTTAATATTGAAAGACAACGCTTCCACACACCCCATGGGTACAATTTTAATTAAAAAGTGACACTTATGACATAAGAATCCATGGCTAAGCTTGAAAGTTTTACTTCAAATGGAATTGTCTAGATTAACAAAGAGCACATAAGTACTAAGTAAGTAACCTAAAGGAATGGACGGCAAACATGATCTAACAAAGAATGTTTAGTGGCATATTGACATTCTGGTCCGAAGCGGTGTTGCTGATTCTAAAGCTACCACATAACTTTAATATTGGACGGTTGGTTTAACAAACTGTTATAATGGTCATGAGATCGTTTTGATTTGGTTAATTCCGAAAGTGCGAAATAAAAATAAAAATCCATGTCTCAATGATAGTCCCTCATCTTAATTCTAGCTAAATGGCTTGTTGTCACCCCCGACAACAGCGTGAAACTCGAGGGCGGCAACATAAACGATCAATCATAACACAAGATACAATATAGAAAAACTACCATGCAATAAACTTCAAGTTTTACAAGAAGACCATCAACCTCGAACAACCTCGAGTGATGTCCCAAATCATAATCAAATTCGCAAACTCTTACAATATCCAAAAGCCCTCACAAGGGTCCACATCCAAACTTAAACCAAGAACGTTCAAATACTAAAATCAAACAAACAAGCAAGCATGTGACTTCCGCATGAAAAATCCACACAGGATAACTTCTAAGTCTGCTATCATATACTATCACTTATTCCTCTTTCACTTCACCTGAAAATGATACTCGAAAACGTCAACAATAATGTTGTGAGCTCTAGTTTGACCTTGAAACACAAAAGTGTGCCAATATTTTCAAACGTGGACAAAAGTCAATAAGACATGAATATATATGCAAACAAACATAGCATCACTGCTAATCAATAACCATATGTCACTTACGCACCTAAAGGGCGCACTAAAATTAGGACAGGACCACACACAAACTAAGGTAGGCGTACCCATCCGCTCCAATAATCACACAAATACTGCGTAGGCATACCCCTCCGATCCAAACAATCATGTAACACATAATATTCACATAGCAGTCATAAGCACATATCTTGTCCCAAAAACAAAACTACATTTCGCACAGTTCAATTCAAAACACATTTGAGTATCATTTTCCTCCAACGAAAAAGACAGTAAAAATGGGGCTATGAGTACTCACCTCAAGCAAGTCTTTAGTAGCCAAATCTCAATCACACAAGCAAATACAACGATGCCCGCACACGACCTAGTCTAGTTAATGTCCCATTTTAAATCATTCATTCTCAAAAAACAATCACACGTTTGATACATAGAGTTTAGACGCGTTTATACAATTACTCATAACAATTTAATGGTGTGATGGTTGACGACATATCCCCACAATAATATCAATCCCATTACTCGATAATACATGCTTATACTATTTAGAGAAAATAAATAAGTAATATAAGTAAATATTTATAATTAATAATTATAAATATATCTCGGTAACCTTAATCATCGTAAAAATAATCATATTAGAGTTGAAAATGTAACGTTTACTCATAATAAACATAATTGAGAAGTTTCGAGAAAAATTATATTTTTCGTCTTTTAGTGAATTTATTAAATAAATAAAGTAATTAAATAATATTTTATTATTTAAAATTCAAAAATCATGTTTTTAGGTAAAATTTCTAAGTATAAACTTTTTACTGAAAATTTCGACATGACCCTACGCTCAACACTTTTTCCAAGGTTTCAAACCTTATTTTCAACACTTTTCACCAATTCGACACTTTTTGACAAAATTCCAAAATCTCAATCTTTAACGTTTACTAAAACGTTTTTCCAAAATATCGTTTCATATCACTTCATAAATACATTTTCACTTTCAAAAGTCCGTCAAAACTCTTGTCACGACTAAATATCGCTTGTTGGGCTTTAAGGCCCAACAAGGGTCCATTAAGATATTTATAAGTCCAAAGTACGATCCAAGTCCAAAACCAAGGTCCATTTATATACATAAGCTCATACTAATAAGTAGAAAATAATCCGGACCACAATAAGCCCTCCCATTAAGCCACGGCTTAAATAAGCTTATTGGGCCGTGAGTCCATAAGCTCCACAATACATATATTAAGCTTAACCATAAGCTAATAAGCTACGTATCGCATTTGGTTACCATCATAAGCTATAAAAATAGTCCACAAACATACACCATATCACAAAAATAGTCAAAATCACTTTCCTAGTGATTTTGAAAAGTGACGTGGCATTTAAGCCCAAAATAAGCCATGAAATAGCTTAAAAATAAGCCCGAATAAGCTATACAAGCTACTATAAAAAAATAATCTATCTAGCAACATATGTTATTCAACCATCACGACCACAACATCAAAACTAAAAAAACCCTCTTTTCCTTTTTAAATCCAATGAACCAAACACCCCTTTATATATCCGTTTCATTTCCAAAAATCGATTTTCACAACGATCAACTTGTACAACTTACATCTATGCATCAAAATAAACCAAAAAGGACAAACGAAATTCAAATTTGAAAACTTACAAGAAAATCTTCAAAAATGTAGATTTCGACACGAATTGGACAACCCAAACGTTGTTTAAATGAATACCCAAATACTCGTATCAACCCGGATTATCACGTTCTCGATCAAAGTTGGAAAATTTATGGTGTTTGTGGTGGTGTAGGTGGCGGACGAACAAAGCACACACACAAGTGTGTGTTATTTTTTTGAAAATGAAAATGAGAATGAATGGAAAATGCTAGTGGAAGAATATAAGTGTACAAGTTCTATCAACCATGCTAAAATAAGCCTCCTTGACCCTCTGCACCATCTTGACCGGACCCCATGGGATCCTAGGGTCTCGGGCCACTTACTTTTCGTGTCGTAAACTTAAAACCCTAAAACCTCAGCAAACCGTAGAATTTCCCCAAGTTAATTAGCATTTTATTCACCTTAAAAATACTTTTCCATTAACCTAGAGTATTTACACGACATATTTACACTATTTTAACCAGCAAACTCATTTGGACATTAACGGACGTGTCAAGACTCGTTTTTCGGCATTTCTCAAAATTCACGGGTCAAACCACCCGGAATACAAATAACATAATAATAACCTCCAAAAAAGAATATTATTCACAAATAACCATAAATTATCACAATTCTCAACAAACCTACCACCGTCAACACGATACAAAATCTGAATAAACTGACAAACCTCAAATAGTCAAAGGATTATAAATTATATATTCATAACACAAAAAGGGCAAAGGTTACACTTGTAGCTTAGGCAGTAACGAAAACATCATAAACTTGTGATAAAGTGCACCAAAATACCATTTGTTTTGATTTAATATGAAATTCATTAGTCCTCTATGGTATTCGTTAAGATATGTATCAAACAATAACTCTCAAATAAATATATATCATAATAACATATACAAATAAGCAAAGTACATAACAAATTATTCTTAGGAAAGAATAATAAGTAATCAACACGGGTATCGTTCTCCTCGGTGAGAGGTGAATGGAAATCTACGTTCATGTTGTAAATCGAGCTTGATTGTCATTTAAGTTTTGGTTTTGGTTTCTAAATCTACTAATGCGAATAGGAAACCAATAAAAGCACGCTATTCAAGAAATGGAGGCAAACTTAAAAAAAATCTAAAAACAATTAAAAATATTCAACACAAAATAAATCTAAATTCAAATTTAATAATACTAAATCAACTAAAGTGACAAATGAAAACTTTAAAAAAAATAAAAATGCAAATTTCTAAAACTTAAATTAATAAAACTATTTTCTAAAAACAGAAATTATTTTTCTATATTTTTTAAAACTATTTAAACTAATTTTTATAACTAGTTCGGTTTAAAATAGAATAAAAATACTAAACGTAAATTATAAAATTTGAGAAAAATACTTTAAGCTTAAACTGAAGTTCATAAATAAAAACGACCAAATAAGCTATAGGAAATAAGCCCTGAAAATTCGAATAAGCTAAATCAGCTAAAATAAGACTTGTATAAAGGAAACCAAACATACCCTTGTGACAGAAAAGTCCCAAGGGCAGGATGGTTAAGAGTGTGTGTGTTTAAATGGGAGGTCACAAGTTCGAGTCCTGTGGCCACCATTTTTGGAAAAACATTTTATTTTTTATTTTTCTTCTAAAAACAGATTAAGCTAAGTAAAAACATTCAGTAAAAGGACTTAAGCATGAAATTCTATAAATAAGCTAGAATAGGCAAATTAAAAACTGGAAAGAGACTAAATCTACTTATTACTAAACAGATTTTAGCACTTAGCTTTTAGGACTCAAAAAGCTATTTGAAAACCAATAAGCTGAAAACAGTACTTCACCTAGACTCAATAAGCAATAAAAACTAGAAATAAGCAAATCTAATAAGCTAGAAAACATCAAAAGCTTTTAAGACAGTTAACTCAAAGAGACACTTTAAAAGGATTTTGACCAAAGATTTAAGCTTAAATTTTGAACAAATAAGCATAAAAAATAAGATGAAACATGAAAACAGATTTAGGACTAGACTCAATTAACGCAAATAAGCTGGAAATAAGCAAATTAGTTAAAGAAATAAGCTAGAAAATGAAGTTGAAAATAACTGCATACAAGAGACTTATTTTTGGCTTTTTGTATGAAAAGGCTAATTTGCAACTTAACAATAGGACTAAATAAGCAGAATAAAAGGCTAAAAATCTAAAACAAATATAAAATTATGTTGACTTAAGCTAACCAAATTATAAAAAGCAAAATCTAAAAGCTAATTGGTGTCGGTTTAGATGTAAGGCTTCCTTTAGTTGGGTAGATTAGTTAAAAAAACCCGTATCTTATGTCTTTGTAATTGTCTAGCTCCGCGCTAGTCTTTTATCAATATATCGCCGTTCAAAAAAAAATTAAGCCAAAAAGCTAAAAAAACAGTTAAACCAAACACCCCTTTAAAAACTGAAATCACACTTTAAGGCTTAAACAGATCTTATGAGTTCTTAATAAGCAAAAAAAAAATGATTAACTAAGCATATTAAAGGCAAATAAGCACAAACAAATCACAAATAAACATTAGAAAAAAAACTAAAGCTCACAACAGCATTAACTGGTTATTCAAACAGTATTAACTCTAAAATAGACAAATTTCATAAAAACTCAACTTAAACTACTTATCAGCTAAGATCTAAATATTGTAAACTATTATGAGGTAACTTAAGCACAAAAGCAACAATAATAAGCACTAATTAAGTAGTTGAATAAGCAACAAAAGAAGTTAAGCTAAAAAGTGAGAATGAAACATACCTTATCCTTTGCTCAAACAAGGACTTAAACTGCTCTTAAGAGCTCAATATACAAGCTAGCTTAAAGAATAAGCTCTTAATATGCCCTATAAGCCCTTCCAGATCTGGCTTCTTTTCCAAATGGCTTATTCAGTTATTTTGAGTGGATTTGAGTGAACTGCTTATTTAGTTAAGCTATAACCTAGCTTAACTGAATAAGTATCAGCTTATTTAGTAAAAAGAGCTTATTGAGATTATTCAAAACACATCTTAAACGAATTTAAATTGAAGTAAAGACAGAATTCAAAACATTATAAAAGTAACTTGAATTTTTATTACTAATAAAAGAGATTACAAGCTTTTTAAAAGGAAACTATAAAAGAAAATACAATAAGCTAAACTTTAAGCTAAATAACTACTAAAAGCTACTCTAAAAAACTACTTAAAAACTACCCACCCTTCTGTGTGAAATCCTCTCTCTATTTATAGTGAGGAGGGGAAGCTTCTAGGTCTTTTGGAGCGTCTTCAGTCTTCAATCTCGTCCCTTGATTTCCAAATCCATCATCATAGCCCTTGGATCCTCTCCACGTCTTTGTAGCCAATATAAGTGCTTGGTATTGACAACGTGGCCTGTTGTGATATCAGAGGCGCCATGTTGGCCTTCTAGAAGGGATGGGAGCATGTGTGGGGAGATGAGTTTACCTTGTGCAAATTGTACTTGTGTAAAAACGGGAGGGAGATGATGAATAGTAATATTTGACCAGGTTTATAACTTTGACTTGGACCTAAGGTATTGGTATTGGGCTTGGGTTATTTTTCCTGGTCTTGGATAGATATGGATACGGGATTTAATAGATTTGGATCTTGGACTTTTGTTTTAAGCGTATATTTTTGGACAAGGCTCCTTATTATCCAAGAGTTAATGGGCTAACCCGGCCCACAAAACGGGTACGGGTTGGACCATTAAAGATGAATATGCCTCCGGCTTCGTTATCCCGCGCTCTTCCAATCTTGTGCTCGGTTTTGTCCATTTTGGCTTCGTTTTTATCCATTTTTGATATATTCGTTACCTGCAAGACATAACATATACAATGTATTTTTCATATATTATTGATCCTTTAAGCTCATTTTTATAAGGAAAGTTGATATGTGATTAAACACATATCAAAAATCCCCCATACTAAGCTATTGTCGTGTCCTCACGCAATGTTATGTACACACATAGAAAACTAAAAATTTCAACCCCCTTAGACTAATTACCTCGATAAGTAGCTAAGTGTTCATCTAAGGTGATTAAGAAATCACTAATTTAAAACGCCCCGTTTTACCATTTATATATATATATATATATATATGCATAAACTTATTATTAATTTTTTTTAAAACTATAGAATCACGAAACAAGAAACACTAAAAGTATAAATTCATCGTTCTTGATTTTTCACCCGCCCCAAACCAAGCTTAAAAACGAAATCATTGTTAAATACAAGTTAAGATGCTAACACTACTCATAGATGCAAATTGTGTACGCATAGCTACTTTCCGCTCCCTTATTTCCTAAATCCTCTAAGAATTTTATTTATTTTTATTATTTGTGACAAATTAATTAATGCCTTATTCATATAAAGTAAACCCGGTTTAGACCATAATTAGTTTGAAATCCTTTCCTAAAGAGACGATATGGTGAGAATAAGGTCCACATTAAGGTTCTAATTTTGCATGATTTAGGGGTTATCCTTTTTATTTCATCCGAAACAACTCAACTACGAGTCCAGAGATGGAGGCTTTATTTAGATAACCCCGAAGTCGAAATTTGGCTTTATTATTATTATTATTATAGCCAAATTTCAAGTCCTGTGGTCTTTTAACTACCTAGACAACGGTAGCGAGCCATCAAGAATCGGTAGCCTATTTCCCCACAACACTTACAAAACCTCGACGTGTACCTTACTTTCACCAGAAGGAATCTCTACGAAGTGATCTAAACTAAGAATCGCAAAAACCAAAGTAACTTTATTTATTTATATATCTTTGATTTATTAAATTATGGAAATATTGTATCGCTGTTCGGTAAGAATCATAACCAAGCCATATAGTATCCGTTTAAGGAGCCAAGACACTTAAATCGTAAACCCAGCCAAACTCGCAAACAAAAAACTCAAGTGAAACCCTTTATATGAAATTCCCTAGTAACGTGATACGATAAGATTTTAAGTTTCTTCAAAAGCTAGTTAATGATAAATTACGTTAAATATGAAAGACGAAATAATGCGTCTATTTATGATTTCATAGCGATAACTTGTTCGGGTTTTAATAAAATCCAGTTTTATAATATAATATTTATTTTTATAATTATATAAAAAATATATTTTATGATTTTTAAAGAATACAAAAATAACCAATAACTACATACCATTGGGTTTGAATAAACTTTACAAGTTTAGTCCTTTACAAAAAAAAGTAGTATAGATATATATATAATAAAAAATTTATTATATATAGTATATATATATAAATTATATTAATATATATAAATATATATATTATAATATCTTAATATATATAATAAATATATATATATATATATATATATATTAAACCATTAAATTTACAACCTGGCAAAATAGTGTCCTATATAGTTATTAACTTTAGAATAAATAAACAATTTCAGCACCCTCTATTTATTTATTTCAGAAGTTACAATATAATACCACCAAGCATGGAAATAATTATACAAATCAAGTCCAAAATTCCATGGCAAGCTTAATTTTAGGGATTCCAAAAGACTATTTGTAGTTATAGACTTATCATAATAAGCTAAAATAAGTTTAGGAATGAAAAACTTTTACCGCTTATATCTTACGAGTTAAAAAACATAAAACATGTCTTTTGGTTTATAAAAAATGAATCCAAAGGTTAAAGCTTAAAGGCTTGATAAAAAAGTTTATAGAACCTGGACAAATAAGCTTATAGGAAAAACTATAACAAACATCTTATGAGATTAGCTATAGAAATTTAAGAAACGATTAATTAGGGTTTCATTAAAGGGCACGCTTGTTTAGAAATTTATAACGCGGGGATTTGAGCTCAGATCTTAACCAAGACGTTAGTATATGATCATTCTAACTTATTTAATGATTAAAACCAGAAATTTAGCTTTAGAACGGAGAATTAGAGCTAAAACTTTGAAAATGGATAGAAAATGGTGATTTGGTTCGCACGCCTAAAATAACGCTTGGGGCTTCTTTTCATAAGGCCTCTTGGACTTTACCCTAGTCTTGTGGCTTCTGTTTGATCCTTATTTGATATCTTAAGACTCCATTAATGATTGAGGATGATTTGAAGGTATTAGTTGAAGAATGAAGGGTGCGTCCCTTTTATAGGGTCGAAATCCCCTTGGAGCCTAAGTTTGGGTTTGCTTAGTGTCCTAGGCTAGTGAAGTGACTAAGGAGGGCTAGGATGGTGAGTATGGTGGGCTAGAAGAGTAGGTTTGAATGGTGGAAAGGTTTTTTAGGGGTGCATGTGGCCGCGGCTAAGAGTGAGCAACAAGGAGGTGATGAGGCTTCTTGGTGGCCAAGAGAAGGAGTAGAGGTGCTTGTAAGCAGCTTGGAGACATAAGGGTGATGTCATGGAGGTGGTAGGGTGCAAGGTTAGTTTTAAAATGGGTAGAAATGGGAGAAAAAAGGCGCGGGTTCAATTCAAGTTCGGATTAGGGTTTTAGGGTTTAAGAACGTGTACATTGTTGTAAAAAGGAAGGAAATTGTTGTTTAAATGATGTACATTGAGAGCTTGTAACTTGTGCTTAAGTGGCTTGTATGAAGTTCTTAGGAAAAATGGTGGGAAAATGCTTGTTTCAATCATAGCATTACTTGTACATGTGCATTAAAGGGATTGTACATTAATTAGAGGAATTCTACTTGAATATTTTATGCATTGATTACTTTGTACACATTGCTTTTGTTTGCTTGTACATTCATTTTATATGTAAATTTTACATATAATTAGGGTTTTGACTTAAACATTAACGGATAATGTTCATTTGGTAATAACGTCATGAAAACTATGTTAAATAGATAACGTATATGTTAAAATGGATAATAGATCATTGACTTGACATATTATGATGTTTGTATGATATAAACATAGATAGAGATGGCATTGGGTAAAAATGATATTATGATATAGACTTGACATATTAGATGTTTATATGATATAAACATAGATATAGATGGCATTAATAGAGGTTGCGTGAGCTCGTTTACTTTAGAGATGCAAGTTACGTTGTATAATAAGATAAAGCAAAAAATTCCCTGTAAAAAGGTGGTATATATATAATAGATGGATATTACATTGATGAAAATTGCGGGTTGTTATAGTCTCCCTCCCTTAAAAGAAATCTCGTCTCGAGATTTAGTTGGATGCCGGAGTGATGTTTGAAAACAGATGTGGATACTTGGCACGAATTTGATCTTCGCGTTCCTATGTAAATTTTGGTCCTCTTTTGGAGTTCCATCTTACTTTAACTATAGGAAGACGACTTTGTTTCAGTTGCTTGAGTTCTTGATCCATAATTTTCGCTGGTTCTTCTACAAATTTGAGTTTGTCACTCAGCCGAAGCTCTTTCATTGGAATGACGAGGGATTCGTTAGATAAGCATTTCTTTAGATTAGAAACGTGGAAAGTATTGTGGACATTACTGAGCTCTTCAGGAAGCTCCAGTTTGTATGCCACTGGGCCAATCCGTTCAAGGATTTTGAATGGTCTAATGTACTGAGGATTAAGCTTTCCTCGTTTTCCAAAACGAATGACACCTTTTCGAGGTGATATTTTCAACATAACACGATCTCTAACTTGAAATTCTAAAGGCTTTCATCATATATTGGCATAAATTCTCTGCCGATCTCTTGCAGCTTGCAAGCGTTGTCGAATTTGCACTATTTTCATGGTGGTTTCATGGATTATCTTTGGTCCTGTAAGTTGAACATCTCCAACTTCAGCCCAGCAAACAGGGGATCTGCATTTTCGACCATAAAGTGCCTCAAATGGTGTTGCCTTTATACTGGCATGTTAACTGTTATTGTAAGAAAATTCTACTAATGGTAAGTGTTTTTACCATCCTTCTTCCAAAATCTAAAACACATGCTCGAAGCATGTCTTCGAGTGTTTGAATGGTCCTTTCACTTTGTCCATCGGTTTAGGGATGATATGCCATACTCATGTCTAATTGAGTACCTAAAGCATCCTGTAATGATTGCCAGAATCTGGATGTGAAATGACTGTCACGATCTGAAATGATAGATATTGGCACTCCATGCCGGGAGACTATTTCTTTGATGTACAACCTTATAAGGGTTTCCATACCATCTATCTCTCGGGTAGGGATGAAGTGTGCGGATTTAGTAAGACGATCAACAATGACCCAGATTATGTCATGTCTGTTTGATGTTTTGGGAAGTTTCATAACAAAATCCATTGTTATTCTTTCCCATTTCCACATAGGAATCTCTGGTTGAACCAGTAAGCCAGATGGCTTCTAACATTCTGCCTTTACTCTAGAACATGTCAAACATTTGCCAACATATTCAGCGATGATTGCCTTCATGTTAGGCCACCAATAGAGTTTCTTTAGATCCTGATACATTTTGTCAAAACCCGAGTGAATGGACTATTTTGATTTATGAGACTCATGCATGATCAAGTCTCTCAGATTACCAAAGAGTGGTAACCAGCTTTGATTCTTAATAAAACGAGTTCCATCAGGACGTATTTCAAATGCTTTATCCATTCCTCGTAAGTTCTTAGCCTTGACGTTTTCTTCTTTGAGTGCTTTATTTTGGGCTTAGAGAATATGTGATGGTAATTTTGGATGAATGGTCATAACTAATGATCTAACTCGGAGTGGTTTGATTCGTTCCTTCCAGCTTAAGGCA
>BQNB010063450.1:0-27642 GCA_026074375.1 Tanacetum coccineum | reverse complement strand
ATGGGTTTTAATTTTTTGGTGAAAAAAGATGGAGGGATAATTCCCGCTTATTAATTTTAGAGAAAGGGAAACTTAAATTTTGGTGTAAAATTATGAAAAACTTTTTAAAAAATTGAGACATGTTACCTACACACCAATGTTTTTAATTGTGTAAAAAACTATTGTTTTATAAAAAATGGTGTCCATAACATAAACACATAGAGACATGTTGTTACATACACACCAGTGTCTTAAATTGTGTAAAAATAGTGGTTTGCACCCCAAAAACCAATTTTTATACAATTTCTATCATGAAAACTGGTTTTTTCAAGAAAACCTAATTCCATTTATTCCCTTCCCACTATTTTTTTGTCATAGAGATAGGGTTTTACATAACCGATCTTTTTAGGGGGTGTTTTTAGCCTTTTTTGTAGTAGTGTTAGCAAGGTTTTTAACGACGCAGTACTTCAAAGTTGACTCTACGTTGAAAAAGTGACATCCAAGAGGGAGTGATATGAATTATCAGTTTTTCTACACTACAATTATGTATGCTACATTTGTCAACAATAAACCAATAATATACCTATCTATTGTCTCCTAATTACCCAAAGAGTAAAGGGTGAAATGCATAGTATAATTTGTAGTATAAATACCCCATGAATAGAATGAAATAAGATGCACCAATTCACCATATTAAGGTGATATATCTATCTCATCTTTATCTATCTATCTAATATTTCTTTAGGGGTTCTTGAAAGTTCTTGATTATATGGTTAATCTTGTGATAAAACTAGTTAATTATAATGTATGTATGATACTTCCTAATATTGCAAATTATAAAATCGATTTTTTTGGGAAACAAGAACATGCACATAAGTTCTATGTGGAAGTAATTAAGGCATGGAGTTCCTGTAGCTTTATATATAGAGTTAAGTACATTTTTGGTCCTTGTGGTTTGGTGCATTTTCTCACTTTTGGTCCAAAAATAAAAAAAAGTTTGGTTTTGGTCCAAAACACATAGTTTCGTTCCACTTTTGGTCCAAAAGACATAGTTTCGTTACACTTTTGGTCCAAAAGACATAGTTTCGTTTCACTTTTAGTCCAAAAATTTTAGTACAAATTCACGGGATTGGACTAAAAGTGGACCGAAACTATGTTTTTGGACCAAAACCAAACTTTTTTTGAATTTTGGACCAAAAGTGAAATCGCACCAAACCACAAGGACCAAAAATGTACTTAACTCTTATATATATGTGCCTATAAAAGGGGCTTTGATATGGCTTCATGTTAACTAATATAGAAAAAGATACACATGATATAGAGCTTTCACTTAATATCTAAATGCAAAGAAAACTTTGCATAGACTACACAACAATGAGACCAAGTGGTGATACGGGTTTAAGGTTAAGGAAAGGTATGTGGACTGCCGAAGAAGATATGCTCCTTAAGAACTATATTCATAAAAACGGCGAAGGAAAATGGCACCTTATTCCTCTCAAAGCAGGCAATTAACAAATCCCCTCTGTTAATTTCCGTATTAGTAGTTAATGTATTGTAGCTCGTTTATTTTTTGTGGTGTAGGAAAAATTATAGAAGATACGCTATATCTCTTAATTTGGTTACTTCTCACTGAGGGCCGGTCCTAACTTTTTTTGATGCCCCTGCCGAGCCAACTGAAATGCCCCTTGTAAATAAACTATGCACTATCTTTTCGGATTAATATTGGTTATACGTTCTCTACAGGTTTAAACCGATGTAGGAAGAGTTGTAGGTTGCGATGGTTAAATTATCTAAAGCCAAATATAAAGAAAGGAGATTTTGAAGAAGATGAGATTGATCTCATTCTAAGGCTTCACAAGCTTTTGGGCAACAGGTGAGTAAAACTGTAAAATCATGAAAACATGCATGAATGCTGAATGTCTTTTGTTTCAGATGATGTCAACGTCTCTTTCATTCACTTTTGTAAGAAAACATGTAAACATCATAGGCTTACCAAGGAGTATAAATAATATCCATATGTGCTTAATATGCGTTTAAATTACAGATGGTCGATGATTGCCGGGAGAATACCAGGAAGAACTGGCAATGACGTGAAAAACTACTGGAACACAAATATTCGCTCACGCTCCAATAAACAAAACAGTGAACCTAAAGAAGATACCAGTGCCATGGTCACAGTTATTAAGCCTCAACCACAGACCTTGTCCAAAACCTTAACTTGTAACCCACCCCCTGCAGCGCCTCACGACAATGCTTTTGATATCTCCTCGGGTTTAATCTCGTCACCCATGGTATCGGATGACATGATTAAAGAGTATTTGGATGAGTTACATGACGACACAGAAATAGGGTTGTCATTGGATGATCATGCGATGAATAGTAGGGTTTTAGATGCGGAGCAAAAAGTTGGTGAATGCAGTTTCTTTGACTTCCCCCTTGAGGAGAGCACATGGGGCCATGGTTGTTAGACATCGAACTTGATCTTAAAATCTTATGAAATTATTGAGAAACAACGATTTGGATCTTATATAGGATCTTTGCAAACTTAAAATTTTATAGGATCCTCATCTTGATCATAGGATCTTAAGATCTAATCCCAAACAATATTTTTATTTTCGGATAAAGGTGTGACTATTTACGTCGTACTTCACTCACACATTGTTCGGACATGATTGGTGTTTTTGTTGTTCATGTACTAAATCGAATGATTCACTACAAGAAAATATAAATTTAATGACATATGTTTTAATGACACAAAAATATTATTAAATACTCATTTCGTTTTATTTTTATTGTTCATTTTTTTTGAATATCTCAATTTAATTGTCCACTACTAAAAATAGATAGAGAAGTTTGATCAAGTTTACTATATTACCTTTGTTTAAAATTATTATTACAAACTTTAAAGAAGACTTTAATTAATTAGCTAAAGGTAAAACTATCATTCTGTCAAAAAGTAAGAAAGAGAAAGCAGTAATAAATGCACTTTTCTTAAACTGTGTGTTTTTTTCGAGGGACAATAATTTTGGGACGAAGAGAGTGTAACATTTTAGTGACACTTTTAAAAAAATGTGGGTCAAAGCCTGAAAGGCAAAAAAATATGTATTCACACTTTTTTCTTGTCAGTGTAAATAAACTTTTACAAACTGAACTTTTATCTGCATTTTTTTTATTGTGGGAGAAGCAAATAAAATTTTAGTGACATTTTTTTTATAGTTTTTCTGACACTGTTTTAGTGATTTTTTTTATTTTAGTGATAAGTTCTCTGCCCAGACAGAATTGGGTATCGTTGTTGTTATTGTTGTAGTGATAAATTTTGTATGTGTCATTAAATGACAAATTTTTAATGTAAGTTTAATGCAATCTTTCACATGAGAGCGTAAGGTATCATAACACAATAACACCGACAAATCAACTTTAACATTTTAACATGAACTGTAACATCCGAGAATTTTCGAATTTTGAATGACGATTATATCCTTTGACTTTTCGGGTCTGGCTTGACTTATAAGAACGATCATCTAAATCACGTATTCACGACTCGGACTCTAAAGCAATTTGATGTGAAATGATATTCCAGACAACTTTTCAGTTTCGCCCGAACCCTGGAAACGAGCCGAAAAGGGCTAAAACAGCACCGCAAACATTATACGGACAACATACAACGCGGACAAAAAAAAAATTTAAATTTGTTTTTAATTATCAGTATTTATTTAATAAAAATATTAAATAAATTAGTCATCATTTTTAATTAAAAGCGTTGTTGATAACGCGAATACTCGAGCTTAAATCCATTTTTATTTCGGACGAGGCAAAACCGGTCCACAAAATGAATAACAGATATTTTATTAAATATTATAAAATATTTATGAAATACTATCAAGTGAATACTCATTTTTATCAGAAAAATGATTTGGAAAACAATGGCGCAAGTTTCGAGAATTGAATCGACCGTTAAGTCATTCAAACGAGTCCCGAACCGTTTTTACCAAAACTATAATAAAGGAGTTACACTTTAGACCCTAAACTATGTTAACTTGCCACTTTTGATATAAAGTTTTAATATATATATAATTTATATATATTTCATTTCATTTCATCTCATTTATACACACACACTCTTATAAATCTCTCTCTCTCCCCCAAAATATCCGGCCACCCTCCGACCGCCGGCGACCACCACCACAGCCGCCGGAAAAGTTTTCCGGCGAGCTTTTCCGGCCAACACCAAAAATCCTCCCCATCTCTCGATCTATCCGATCCCCACCATCACTCTCCCTCACTCGCGACTCCACACCGCCACTCGCCACCACCGCCACCCGCTGCCACCACCATCATCATACACCATCTTCATCATCATCATCATCATTTACTAGCACCGAGGGTGCGTTGGTTTGTGGTGACAGCCCCGAGAGGGTGCGTCGGGTCGGGTGTATAGCACCCGGAGGGTGCGTTTGTTATAACAGCAACCACAGGGGTGTCGGGTTGGTGGTAAGCACCAAAGGGTGCGTCGGGTTGTGGGTTAACAGCCGCGGGAGCGTCATATGTGTGAGGAGAAACTATGATGTTTAGTATGTAGTTCAACAAAAAAATGAAGTTATATAATGTCAACTAAGCCGTTTGAGTAAGTAAAATCACAAAACTTCCAATCGAGTGCTTTCAATTTCAGTGCCAACCAAAATGATGTACATTAAATAGTTTTTGAGAAATGTTAGAAAACGTTTTAATCAAAATCTGTTATAAACATAATCAAAGTATTACCTTGATTATATTTGAAGCTCAAAGTCTGGAAAACACGCCTGGCAGCTTCCTTATACTCTCCCAAAGTATTCGAAGATATCTAAGACATGTATTTCCATCTCCAATCCAACAAATTTTCATGGATACACTCTTTATCTCACATACTTTCCTATGTTCGTCAGCCATCCCATATTCTCTAACTGAAATCACGTGATCCTTCACTTCCTCGTCTCTTGCTTACAGACTTCCTAACAAAGGAGTTATCGACCGAACACCACACTATCATTTGACCCGATACTATCACTTCCATTATAAGGCGGTGATGTACTATTACTCTTTCTACACGCGTTACTCTGGAAACTCAAAAAGTCATCATTAGTTAGCAAAATTCTGATTTACTATTATAAATGCATAAGAAAGTAAATTAACAAAAATATGTGTTTGGAAATACCAAGTGTCCGTTTGGAGTTTTGGGTAGGATCAACAATTGGTAAAAAATGTTAAAGGTAAACGAAAGTCTATTATATGTCCGTTTAGAAATACCTGTGCTCGGGGTATTCCTAAAGTGACCAATTGTTCAAACTTGGGTGAGTATTATCGGGAGAACACTTGGTACAATCACAATGGTTAATCTAAGAAGGACAAAAGACTCCATTGATTTAGCAGGGATCGTGATTACCAAAAGTTACTTTCAAAATCCATCTTTACTCCACTAAAGACCCTCTTCAACACATGCCCTCATCCTAAGAGAATCATCAAACACTACAACTCAGATATGCTACCTTTTATTCACTCTGGGCCACTTTTGTTTAACATATGTGTTTGCTGATTCTAGTGTCTAGACATATTCTGTTGAGATATGAAAAATACTGACAAAGTCAGCGAGAGAACTTTTCCATGACTTTATGTTACCCTCATACAATTTTGGGTAATTTGGCAGTCTTACTGTCAAAATGGTCAATTGCGTAATGTGTGAATATGTGTGATACTGAGCCATCATATATCATACTCAGATTTAGTGTTGTTTCTTTGGCAGGTGCAACTCTTCGCTGCAACAACTTTGGCTTTTGATTACGTGAAAAATCAAATCAAGAAGACGGAATAGAAAACCGTACACATTTTATAGGTGTAGAGAAAGAATTGTGTTGTGCTAGTTTAAAAAAAAGGTGCCAAAGTACTTACGTATTATAGGAATAAAGTTTTCTGCCTGCATTCTATGAAGTACGTTCCACTGATAGTGTTCGCTTCTCGACTACAGCAACAACTACCATAGATCTGTCACCACAACATGAGAAGTAAAATAGCCAGAAAGTTCAGGTACGACTAAAAAGTTTCATTTTTTATTAAAAGAAACTATGAACAGCAAATACAAACCGGAGATGGTGACGTAGCAATTAGGAACCCAACCACGTTACAACCTGAAACCCATCCCTTATGCCACAGCATCTTTCTGGTAGACTTACCATTTAATCTACGCTGCAAGCAGAGAAGATACAAATTTAGCATAACATGGTGCAAGTCGCCCCAGATGCACTATAATGCGTATAACCTCCGAAATCATCATATTAAAAGAAACTATGACAAATAATGAGGTAATTAGTAACAAAGTTGAGCCTCGTTATGATATCAAGTGACTAACATGCTATGTCTACATACACTACAAAAACCTCTACATACACTACACAAATGCAACAAATATCAAAATCAACAAATCGAATCTCAAACATGCTCATTAAATCATTTATCAACTCACGTTCGAATTAATCACAAACATCGAAATCATCAAATCAAGGTTGAAATTGTTCATAAGTAAGCTCAAACACTAATAAAAATAACCGAAATTAAGCATAAGTACTCACATAATTACATATAACAATGTTATGTGGTTTGATCTTTTTATCTTGGATTATGTAGTAAGTTTGCTGGCTTGGATAATATTTTTGCATATATAGCCAAGAACGGCTTCTCACAGTTATGGTTGTTTTTTCCCCTAACTCGAAACAATATGTATGTTACATTTCTAAAAACCACCAACATCATTGTAGCTCAACATCTTTCTATAATTAACTATGGAGAGGAAATGGGCGTGTAGCTTAAGAACTATCAAATATGCGTACGGTACATGAGTATATACTACGCACAACTAATTAATTCTGGTGTGCTAACTTTTTTCTTTTGGTGAATATACAACACACTTGAAAAAAATATAGTCGCTAATAAATGAGAAGTAATAGAAGCTCACATGTTAGTAGAGCAGTGTGCTAAAACAATGTACCAAGGAAGCTTCCACCAATACCAATAGCAATCACATTCGACAATGTACCAAGTGCTACTAATTCATTATTTCATGAGTGGACAAAAGTATATATATATATAAAGAATTTGGGTTGAAATTACCATTAGGACATCTTTCGTATAACTTGGCTTGCATACATCAATGTCGTTAATGGATCTGTCATCTGCAACAAAAATATATGTACGATTTTTCAGAACTAAAAAATGACTTTAAAAAAGATATATATGTGTTCTGAATCTTTTAAGGCAGTTAACATGTTTATAAGTCCAAATACATTTCAGTAGATTTTCATTGGACCTGTTCCGTAATTAAATAACTCTTCTATCATTCACCAGATTAACCCGTTATAGACAAAACACAACTTAGATATTAAACTGCAGTCTCTTATCCAAGTAGCGCGGTTTCCATTGGTGGAAGAAGGTAGACATATCCAAAACGCTCTTTGTAAATAAATCGGTTTTTTTAATAATTGGATAAACCCATTGAGAAAAAACCGCGCTACTTTATTCGTCGCCCCTTACATGAACTTGCCACCAATGTATTCTCCACCTGGAAACTGCGCTACTTGATTGGTTGAACGTAAGTATATGGCGGCGAGTTCATGTAAGACATGAACGCAAATATATGGCTATTTTATGGAATACACCCATTGAGAAAATACCAAAATTAGGTGGTTGTACATACAATAAAAGAGTAGCACGAAACTGGGGAAAACCTATGGCGGCTGTGTATTTGGTTAAAGAAGCAGAGACGACATCGAATCCAACTTCACCACCAAGAGTTACATCCTTGTAGTCGACTGCTGCCTTTAAATTTAGGAACGGGGATTTTTTAGGCATTACTCTCATCCATGAAACATGAGGATGCGTCTACTGAACATCAAGCTGAGGGTAAATAAAAACAACTCATGTTAGTATTTTTGTATGATCAATCACTAAAAAGCAACATAAAATCAACTTAAACACATCATTCATATTTAAAAAAAAAGTTGGAAAATATAGCATATAATCTTATGGATAAATGGATGAGGTATTATCTGTTAAGATTACATGGGGATCGCGACTACTCAAATTTTTAGTATATAATCTTATGAATCTAATTTGGTAAATCTAAACAAACCTTTTAATATGATCTAAATAGCATAAGAAGTGTTCTGCGTAGTGAACCACAAATCTAAACTATGAGTCTATTTATCTTATTTTGCAATCATTTATAAACCTAGCTATGAAGTGATTCATGAAGGGGATCCTACTTGCAACACAAAAATGACCACTAAACCTGTCCGGATCTAGGCTTAGGAACTCAATAGTGTGCTACTAAGACTTCTTTTTGTATGTGGCATTACTTCGTCAAAAGTTAATCTTCTCGACACCTGCAGAAAGAAAAGTCAAAAATGCAAGACCTAACAAAAAAATATAATTCTATGAACAAATACCTTAGAAATATTACCGTGGTATTCTGATGTGTTGCCAAACCACTAATCAGATCCTGTAACAAAAAGTAAAGTTAGCGAAACAAAACATGAGTTGGAATATATGAATTAATGATGATTTCATATGCATGCTCATAAGTCATACCAAGGGAGCTGATCCATGAAATGATAAAGAAATATCGTTGTCACATACCCATCAACACTATCCTATTTTCCCTAATCGACTACCAATCTACAAAGGCCAACTTAACGAAGCAAGTATTGCGGAAGTAATTCATATGCTGCAAAAAGACATCAAAACTTGAACACCTCATACTGCACCTCTACAATGTTACTAACCATGACCAGGTGCCTATTTTCAGTATTAAGAACATTGTGTCGGCTACATTACATAAATTATGTCGAAAATTAAATTATATTTGGTTCACATAGACTTATATCTATTCGTATCTTTCAAGCATTATAGTGTGAACGCATTTCAAAGGTACCGAAGCTGGTCCACCTCCACATTGAAAGTTTTGTTTATGTTCGAAAGCTTACAATGATGGAAAATTTCAATATAACCAATGCTTCAAAACATAATCTTCTTGTAAACAGCAAAAAACCAAAATTATTTTATAAAAATAAGAAAATGATACAGCATTACTTTTCGCTTCAATCTACCACAACCAAAACCCTTAATTTAAAGTTTGAAAGTAAGAGAAGAAGAATGTGGAGGGTTACATGGCACTAATACCTCATATGGTTATACGGCTAGAAAACAGATGCATACTTCATTAGTACATATAAAAATGTATTGCATTCTATAAAATACCACAATCAAAAGGGGTTTGAAAAGTCTACAACGATGAATCCCTCTTGGGTCATACAACGGTCATTAAAACAATTTATCAAACACCTGATATCCAACATGAAGAAATTAACAAAATAAATAAAAAATGCGTACCTTTTTATCATCAACAAACTTATGAGTTTGAATTAAGTTACAACATTAAAAAACAAACCTAAAAACCAAAATAAAACAATCGTTAAGACATTTATAATCAAACTACAAAAAACCCTTTTTCCAGTATTATAAAAGTTGAAACTTTATAAATAAATAAAAAATTTACCAAGATAAAAATTAGAAGATAGCATTAGCAACAGCCAAAATCCAAATAAAAACCATTAAAAAAATGGAGCCTGATTTTTTAGATTGAACTTCCAAACCTTCAAGAGCATAAATCAAATTAAATAAGGTTGTGATTGGGTTTACGGTGAACACGGGATGTAGACAAGGTGCATACCACATCTTCATTTGCTGGTTAACAACCTCCTTGATGAGTAATTGAAACACACACGGGATGAATAATTGAAGATGAGATGGATCTGAAACTTTTTTGGTGTGTGTTTTTTTATTTAGTAATCCTGTGTGTTGATAGATGTTACTACATAGTATTTATTACTCTCTCCGTCCCAAAATTATTGTCCCCCGACAAAAAACACACAGTTTAAGAAAAGTGCATTTATTACTGTTTTTTATTTTTATTTTTTGAAAGAAAGACAGTTTTACCCTTAGCTAATTAATTTAAATCTTCTTTAAAGTTTGTAATAATAATTTCAAATAAGGGTAATACAGTAAACTTGACCAAACTTCGCTATCTATTTTAGTAGTGGACAATTAAATTGTAACATCCTAAAAAGAAAAACATGGACAATAAAAATGAGACGGATGTAGTAATTTATTAATTAATTCATTGTTCATAAAACATATTTTAATCTTATTTTAATGTTCATAAGATTTTTTTAGTATTAAAACTAATATTAAAAAAATGAATGTGAGAGGGGGACAGGGAGGGAACATCACAGCAAATGTATAATAGTATTAACAAGCAAAACGACAGGTTGCATGGTCGTTTATCAAATGCTAAATGTGTGTTTTATAATAAGATCGCGTGGTGGAATTTGTTTGTGTTAGTTTTTTATTACTTGATGATGATAATGATTTTGATAAAGATAAGTTTCTTTGAATATTTTGGTCTTGATAATAATAATAAATCATATAATATAATGATTGAATTGAAAAAAATGGTGGTTGAAGATTTAAGATGAAAATAAATAAAGAGAGAAGATGAAGTGTGAAATGACGTAAATACCCTCACGTGGGTGTCACATGGGTTGACTTCACGAACGTTACTGAGAGCTGTTAGAGTGAGGGACCAACGATAGAAAACGTTTCCCACTTAAGGACGAACGACGCAGTTTTTTTTGTCAAAAGACGATAAGTTGCGGTCAACGCAAACCGTAAGGACGAACGGTAGTTTACTCAATGCATAATATGTCATCTTCTTTGTTTACACCCTGTGAAAACACAGTGCACACACACTACACACACTACACACACTATGAAAACACACACTAAACACACTATGAAAACACACACTACACACACTATAAAAACACAAAACAACCCATTTATTTTTATTTTTTTATTTTCGGTGTTACGCTGCACAATGGCACAACAACTTCCGGCATAACGCCATTGGCCAAATGGGCGGTCCGGTATCATAACACACCATAACGCCTCTCCACCTCAGCATAACGCTGGGTGAGGCGTTACGGTGCTCTGCCTTTCTAAATGACAACAAATACTCTCCACCTCTTAAGTCGTGAAAATAAAAAAAAGAAAGGCGGATTATGAAAAATCAAGAATAGTAAGTAAAACTCAAAAATATTAGGTATAGACATAAAAAAAACCCTAAACTTATCGCAAAGTATGTTCCGCTGCAACGGGCTGATTAACAATCCTTGTTCGTTATAATGTGGTGTCGATCGTTTGCAGTAACCATTGTACGTATATATTATGAGTACGTTTGTGTTAGATTAAACTTAGATGCCTATCCTCGGGTATTCATATATAGTGGGACGTCTAAGAAAATGTCTGAAAGATATGAAAATATTCATCTTTTGTTCCGACCATAGTTAAATTTTTATTTCATGTTCATTTGGCATGAAGAAGTTTATGAAACATTTATTGCATGTGTTATTGGTGAACTTATAAACTTACAAAAGGTTCATATAGTGAAATAAGTTTATAAAACATGCCCTCTAGCCTAATATCTGACTTCGACTGTACATGTATTAAGATGAGGTGTAACTTAACATATAAAAGGTCACGAGGTGTAACTTTTATGCATTGACATTTTTCAGTAAAGTATAAACATGAAAGGGTTTTATCGTACAATAGCAACATACTTTCTCTATTGTTTCGTTTTAGTACGTGAACTTTTTTTTTGTTTCACTTAATGTAACGAACTTTCAAGTTTTGTGTTAATTTGCACCATCAAACTTGTTTTGCCGGAACCAACTATATTTTTGTTCCACTTAACGACCGTTTGCAACGTTAGGCTTTTTAGCCAATGAACATTTGCAATGTTAGTCCTTTATGCTAACGGTTTTTTTTAATTATTTTAAAAATATATACACGTTTTTATATACAAATTTTTATACAAGCATTTTTATACACACGTTTTTATACACACATTTTTATACACTTTTTTATACAAATATTTATAAACACAGTTTTATACACATATTTTTATACACACATTTTATACACTTTTTTATACACACATTTTTATACACATTTGTATACACATTTTTATACACACATTTTATACATACATTTTTTACACGTATTTTTACAAACATATTTTTATACACATTTTTATACACATATTTTTATACACATTTTTATACACGTTTATATACATATATTTTTAAACACATATTTTTATACACATTTTTATACATATTTTTATACACATTTTATATATACATTTTTATACACATTTTTATACAAATATTTTTATACACAAATTTTTTTACACATTTTTATACAAGTTTTTATACACATTTTTATACACATTTTTGTACACATTTTTATACATGTTTTTATGCATTTTTTTTATGCACACGTTTTTATACACGTGTATAATAGTATGTGTAAAAATATTTGTATAAAAATGTGTATAAAAATGTGTGTATAAAAATATGTGTAAAAATATGTGCATAAAATCGTGTATATAAATATATATAAAAATGTGTGTATAAAAAAGTTCACGTACCAAAACGGAACATTAGAAAAAAATTCACGTACCAAAACGGAACATTAGAAAAAGTATTAAACATGCCACGTAGGCTTTTTTCCGGTTTTATAACCTTTTTCCCGGTTGGCCAGTCAAGGTTAGTGCAAATTAACACAAAACTTGAAAGTTCGTTACATTAAGTGGAATAAAAAAAAGTTCGCGCCAAAACGGAACATTTGAGAAAATACGTTGCTTTTGTACGGCTAAAACCCAACATGAAAACTAAAATTGAGGACTTGTGGTGCAGTAGTTTTTACTTGGGTTAATTGCTTAAAAATGTACTATACTTGTCACTTTTTGTCATTGTATGTAGACAACTATTTTTTTTGCCATTGTGTCGTTCAACTTTTAAATTCGTGCTATTGTGTGTATTTTGTGACAATTTTACCCTCACTCTTTTCAAATTTTGAAGGGTAAAATGGTCATTTTACATGCAGAAATAGTCGCAGAATACACACAATAGCACGAATTTAAAAGTTGAGCGACACAATGACAAAAAAAATAGTTGTCTACATACAATGACAAAAAATGGCAAGTATAATACATTTTTAGGCAATTAACCCTTTTTACTTTTCAGATAGCTTTAATTATCTTAATCTTAGCTTTAGATAACTTTTTATATGCCCAAATAACAAAAAACCATTTTAGTTAAAACTATGATCAATATTCACTAAGCTTTTTTAATAAAAAAAAGAGTAAGTAAATCTCTTAAATTGCACAAACTTCAACTTCAATACATTTGACCAAGAAGAAAGTAAGGTGGTCTTTTATTTGTAAAAACTATCTCTTATGGTATGTTTAGCGAGGGTTTATTGAGGCTTATTGAAGCTTAGGTTTTTTAAATAAGTCGACTTATAAAATAAGTATTGTTTGTCATGCAAACTTATGAAATAACTTATAAATCATAAGTCTCTATAAACCCCAGCCCCATAAAATGGTCTAAAAACTTTAGCCTGATGCTTTTGAACCGTAAATTACTTATTTACCTACAAAAATATCTAACATATATAAAAAACTCATTAATTATGTCTTTTATAGTAATTTTGCAATAATAAACCGCAGCCTCAGCCCATTTGCCAAACAGGTTTACAAAAATACAAATTTTAATTTCGGCTTATAATATAAGCTCCAGCCCCACCCCAAACCACAACCCCAGCCTATTTAACCAAACATACCCTCAATCTAACTTGATGTGTTAAAAAATCTAATCTGATTGGTATATGTGATAGGTTTTGGCTCAAAAGATGTATTTATTCATTTTGTCACTAATCAATTTTTTTTAACTAAGTCACTAATCAATGTTGATAGCGTTTTGAAAGGGTGTTTGTTTGATTTCCCTTTTACTCTCAACTACGATTCTCTTTTTTTGTCGTAACCTAAGAATCTGAGAGGGTGTATGTTTTGGCTTATATGTAGGCTTATGAGCTTATTTGATTTCGGCTTATATAACATAAGCCCTAATTTTCTGACTTATATTGAGATTTATGGGCTTATATTAGTTTATCATATCCTATTAAACTTATATAAGCCAACAAGTCTCAAAATAAGCCAGAAAATTAAGGCTTATGTTATATAAGCCAAAATCAAATAAGCTCATAAGCTCACATATAAGCCGAAACAAACACCCTCAATCAATATCTTATTGTCATAGCAATCGCTTCTAGATAGATCTTAAACAGATATTCTGTTCATCAAACAAATGGATCGTGTATTCATTTAATTATCAAACCAATGGAAAGCCATTCCATTTAGACGGCAGATCAGATACTATATTCTTGATGGGGGATCAATTAATCATCTCACATATATATTTTATTCGAAGAAAATATCCTTTTGGATGGCTCTCATCAATATTCCTAGCTAACTTCTTCCGACCTACTACCTTTCATATTTAACGTACTTGCTAAGGCCCTGTTATCGTGAGTGTTATCACATTGTGATGACCTCTCATAACGAAGTTTCTTACATGTTTGATTGCTTTGGAACCATAGAGATTGGTTTGATGTTTAGGGTTCGTTCATTGTGTTTTGTTAGATCTGCTTTTTAGTTCTTTTTCATTCATTGGTGTTCTTCTTTCAAGCCCTAATTCGATATAGGGTTTCTTTTTCTAGGGTTTTTTTTTCTGTTTCTTGGGTTTCAGTTTGATTATTCATTATGAAATATGGCAATTGGAAGTCTTATAGATTTAAGGAGGATCAAACCTAATCAATTTTGGTGACTAACTTCCCTGATGACGTTACGGCTCGCGATCTTTGAAAGGTGTGTAATGATTATGGAGTCATTGTGGATGCTTTCATTCCTTTTAAGAAATCAAACGCATGCAAACGATTTGCTTTCGTCCGGTTTATTAAGGTTGATAATATTGATCGTCTTGTCGCGAACTTGTGCACCATTTGGATTGGGCGCTTCCATCTTCATGCAAATGTTTCCCGTTTTCATAGAGAACGTAAACCTTCTACTCCTTCTCAACCCTCTAATGCTAATGAGAGTAATTCACCAGGTTCTTATGTCTCTATTCCTAAATCGAGCAAAACAAATAACGTCATGTCTGCTTATTCCATATTTGATTCTTGATGACTCGTGTATTTCGGATAGAAATTTTAGCTTGTCTCCTATGGGTAAAGTAAAATGTAACAATCCGTATTTTCAGGTCATTTTACGACTCAATATTTCCCATTATTTATTTTTAGATTTTTACGCGTTTACTTTTAATTTTAATCGTTAAGTTAAATCAAGTAAACTAAAACTCAATAACCAATGTAAACGGGCACCAAACAAATTAAAGTTTACGTCAAGCAAATATTATATTATTTGTACGAAAGTAATAATCAATTTTTTATATGTTATTTTTATTGGATACTTAAAGCGTTTACGTTTCGCGATAAATTGCATTTAGGCATACCCGGGAGCACCAATACCTACATATACATCTTATACTTCAAGTATTCTCTTCATAAAAATATCAAAGCAATTTTTAGTCCTCCCCCCCTAACTCACGGCAGCCTCAAGGGGACTAAGAGCACACAAAAATCTTCTTAAGACTCTTATCAACTCATATGCACTTGATCTAATTTGACAAACATCATTCCTTGTTTTACTCATCTTGTTTTACTTATCTTAGACTTTCCAAATAGTGTTTTTGACCACATTATGCATATATAATAAGTAGTACACTAGTTATCACTCATACATACTTTCATTGCTAGCAAAAACTCTCAATCTCTTTGTTTCCTCACCCTACCCACGACACATTATAAAAACCAAAAGCAAACCATAATTTTTCTTTTTAGCAAGCATTCAAGTGATCATGGGTATTATCTATGGTGTTTGGAAGTGTTTTGGAAGCTTGGGTAATCATTTTAGCAAAGAGTTAAACAAGATTAAAGTTAGGGTTTTCATCACTAGGGTTTCATTTTGGTTTTGGTTTTTAGAGTTGATATTGTGATCTTCATCATCCTACTCTTGCCTAGGGTCTTTTAAACCTTAATCTTTTCAATACTTTACTTACATATTTTGCATTCAAGTTATTTTGTTAAATCACCACCCAGGGTTTTGTTCTTTCATGAGTTTACAAATGAAATGGATATATACATATACATATATTTTGAATCTATGTATATTCATAGTGAAATGATACTAAAAATCAAAAGAACACTTATTATGGTTATGGTTTAACTTATAAAGTCATGGATAATTTTCTTGTTGAAAGTTTAAATGCAAAGTTATATATATATATATATATATATATATATATTATATATATAGATTATCATGGACAAATTACTTGGATAAATGATGGACTAGAGGACTTAAAATGTATATGATTTGTAGTAGGAAATATTATAAAGGACTTGTAGCTATTTTATTTAAGTTAAAATTTCTAAAAATAAGTTTATAAAACTTTATAAAAATCACCAGACCTTTTGATCAAATTCAAAAAATAAAACACTTATTTTTACATGTCATGAGGATCGTAAGCATATAAAGAACTCGAAAAACTGAGCTATAACGAAGAAGTTACGCCATTTACAAATTTACAATAATAAATGCTTTTATAAAAATAAATTACTGTTCATTACAGAAACTTTTTGAAAAATATTTTATTTAGATAGAACTTTTAATTACGAAGACGTGCTCGAAGGAATCACTAAAACGGAATTAAAATGAGTAAGTTATGACTTTTACGAGATTACGATAACTAAATATATAAAAATAGTTTTATAAAATTTATAAACAGTAAAAGGTTACTGTTCATCAGTAACAAAAATATTATAAATATAATATTTTGATAGATTTTCTTAATATGAAACCGTTGACGTAAAGAACATATAAAACAGAGTTAAAACGAGAAAGATACGCACTATTTTCATAATTGTGCACTATTTTCTGACATGAATAGTGTTGGTTCGTTTTTTTATAAAATTTTACAAAACATTTTAGAAACACTTATACCATATTTATACATGTTTTAAACTTTATAAATATTATTTTACAAAGACAATCGAAGTATTTATACGATAACATTATGTAAGTACTAAAAACATTAAATCAAGTGTTTTTGGAAAATAATTAAATTA
This sequence comes from Tanacetum coccineum, assembly GCA_026074375.1. Taxonomy (NCBI): domain Eukaryota; kingdom Viridiplantae; phylum Streptophyta; class Magnoliopsida; order Asterales; family Asteraceae; genus Tanacetum; species Tanacetum coccineum. Next base: position 10,491 of record BQNB010063450.1, on the reverse strand, counting down.
TTAGACAAGTATATTATTTTTGCAAATGCAAGTACGTGAACACCTATTTTCAAGATACAAATATATATTATTTAATTTTATAAATTAAACAAAGAGTTTTAAGTGGTGATGTAACGCTATAACTTGTGATGCCGTATTATATTAAATACATTATACTCATACGATCTATATTTAATTAGGTTGCATTCGGGTCATACGTGACGATTTTCATACTTGATTTTATATATCAGACACATTCACTGAGATGAGTTCATAGCCCCGCTTTTTATACAATTACATTGATTTACAAATTTGGGGTGAGAAACATGCATTGTTTTACAATTGGACGCAAATACATTTTAAATCAAATTACAAGTTTGCCTAAGTAGCTTTAACCTACTATTGCCCATGAACATGAACTGTTAATTGCTAGATTGCGAGCGCGAGTGTTATGAATAGATCTATTTGGGATTGACATCCCCGTTCGGGTGAGTATCTCTCACTAGTTTCGGATGTACCGGAACGACAAATGTATACCATGTCAGAACAATTTGGATGTTGTGGGTTAAACATCTACACGGGCACATTATTTGCATTAATTTGCATACATGCATGTTGTAGCTTTGGTGTCATGAGCTTAGTGCATTTCGTAATTACTTTTTGATATTGTATTCGTTACTTTATCATACACTTGGAAATCTTGCAGTCCTACATTGTGAATTCACCAACTTTATGTTGACGTTTTAAAGCATGTTTTTCTTATGTCAATAAGGTACGAGAAACAAGGATACATTGGTGGTCACTATTTTAGGAGTCATTTTGCATGGAGATTTAAGTGCATTGCATTTTGAAGTATTTTTTATGAATTAAAATCTGTACACTTTTCAAGAATGCACATGTTAAGCTATGGGCTTTTGTATCAAACATCTTAATTAATCCAATGTATCATTTCTAAACGACTCATATAGAGGTCGTTCTCATATCTTGTGCTATTGATCTATGAAGTAACACTCTCAGACCCATATTCCACTACGACCCTATTTCGGGGTGTTACAAATTGGTATCAGAGCCAGGTTCTAGAGAACCATGTTAAATGTTTTACTTGGACTATAACCGTTTTCCAACATTGCATCATAAGTTTTTCACGAGATGTACATATACTATTGAGTTGCATTAGTTGGTTATACTAGATGCTTTCATGATTAATATACGTGTTTATATTTTATTACGTATATTACTATTGGTCTTATATAATATTCTTATATAAGTTTATTTTGGATTATTACAGCAGTCATGTCTACATCATCTTTAGTTACCTATACTTCCATTTCCTCTAAGGCACGATCATGGAGTATCCCAACTGAGGATCCTTCTGAGGAGGCCGCCCGACAGGCATTGGAGCAGGCACCACCATCACCTGCTTATGTGTCTGACCTCATGGAGTTGGATGATCATGTACCAGTATACGTTCTAGAGCATGTACACCCAGAGTACCTTGCTCCATCTGATGATGATATCCCTGCGGAGGATCAGCCTTATGCCGCTAATGCTTCACCTACAACCCTATCACTGGGCTACATTGCTAACTTCGATCCGGAGGAGGATGAGGAGGAGGATCCTGCTGACTATCCTGCCAATGGAGGAGACGATGAGGATGATGAGTCATCTGATGATGATGATGATGTTGAGGGGGATGAGGAGGACGAGGAGGAGCACCTAGCTCCGACCGACTCTTTTGTTGTACCTATTGTTGACCCTGTTCCTTCTGCTGAGGATACAGAGGCATTTGAGACTGATGAGTCTGCACCGACACCACCTGCCTCTCCACCTCATATCATCCTATTTTCTGAAACCTGACCCCGTACAACACAGATGTGTGTCCGACCTCAGACACCTATACCATTTCAGTCTAGGGCAGAGGTTGAGAGACTTCTTGCCTTACCTAGTCCACCACCATCTCCACTTACTTTATTATCATCACCACCCACCAATCCTACCTATGCTCAGGTACCGCTAGGTTGTAGAGCAGCCATGCTGAGAGCCGCATCTCCACTACCACCCATGTCATCTCCATTACCACCATCCATTCTACCCTCACCTATCCGACCCCCACATACTAGAGCAGCCATGGCTCATATGAGAGCTGCAACACCATCCACCTATCATTCACTACTTCTAGCAGGGACACCGCCATTAATACCTATACCATTGCCTGCACCATCTACCAACCGTAGAGCTGACATTCCCAAGGCTGACATGTTACCTCGGAAGAGGCTACTACTTACTGCTCTCACACCTAGGTATGACGTTGGGGAGAGTTCTGCATGTAGGATATTGGAAATCATAACACAATTAGATGACTAGTGGATTATCTAAGTTCTAGAGTGAGAAAGTGACAGAGAACTTTCTAGAGAGAGAAAATAAACTTGTATTATGTAAATGACTAACCCACCTCTTCCATGGCATGGAAGAGGCTTATATAGTGCGAAACAAATCGGCCTTAATGCCTTGGTAGTTGGCTTACACGTTGGGTTTAATACCCTGCCCATTACCCAATGTTATACATTAACTACTTAACTATGAGCAACAATAAACGGTAAAATACACAGGGTAACCGAGTCTTTTTCTAATATCTAACAATCTCCTACCAAGGGAGGTCACCCCAGAAAATACTAAATTAAGCTCAGAAATCTTGATCATGTGTTTAGCTTGTAGTCTTTGATTCTTCATGCATTGATCTCTTTGTACATGATGTAGTGATCTTTGAACTTAGTTCCTTTGACTTGTATGATCTTTGAGCTTTCTTTGAGATCATCAGCCACAGTAAATCTCTTAATCATCCTTGTTTTGGTATTGCCTCCATGTAATGTTGTGACCATCGGACCGGCATGCTCACACTTTTCTGGATCATGATAGCACACATCAGAGTTGTAGAAGCTGTGTTATAGGTATTTCAGATATCATGATGTCTTTGATTAGGAATATTGTGTGAGCATGGGGTTGTAAATTGACATGTCTCTTGCCAGCAGCTGCTACCGTCGGGAATTCCTGCAAGTATATGTTAGTAATAAACAAACAAAAGTATCTTTGTTCACTTTCGTTGAATAAGGTTGTTGTAGTGGAGGTGGTGGTGGTGGAAGTGTTGATGTTGTTTCAGTTGTCGCTCTAAAGCTGGAAGGAACATCAGCTGATGAAGTGAGAGCTCTGAAGAAGTTTGTGTTATGTAAAGTATCCACATAGATCTGAAGATTGGGTTCCTTTGCTTCTTTTGTAGATCCAAGACATGATTACCATTTCCAATCGGCACCCAGGCATTAAATAGCAGAATCTGATCATCAGATCTTGTGGTAGCAGGAGAGGGAACATGCTCATTAGCCATGTTATCTGCACAATTCTATCAACAAAGATAGGCAGACATGACAGATGTTTGATGCTAAATGAGAATTTTAGCCATGATTGATTGACATGCCATATTTGATTAAGGTGAGATTAAATCACAAGCGGTAGACTTAAATCTTCATCAAACCACTACCTCGTAGCAGTTTGCCTTCTCATATATAAATATTCATATCATAATCAAACCGCTATCAGGAAATTTATCAAACCGTTATTTAGCAAAAATGACAAGCAGCTATCAAGAACATTCATAGCAAATTGCTATCACGCATTTTCAAGCAAACAGCTATCAATCACATGCAATTCAATCATATTTCAACTTTCAATTCAGGATAATAGGGACCTAATTCCAACACAGAAAGTACAATCATGAGCATAACACGAGTGCGCAATCACTTAATCGACAACAATCAAACTGCAATCGACTAGCAAAAATCAATCAACATTCGAAAATCATTCAATCAGATCATACAAATGCATAGGGATCATATTTGAACATCAAAATCAAATCATCTAATCCTAACAACCATATCTCAGCAAATCAAAGTTGGCAAATTTAGTCCCTGGGATTTCAAACTTCTTGTACTTTCGGTATTAAGTATTTAGGGTTAAATAAGATTAGAAAATGGCACAACTAGTCCTTGTAGTTAATTACAGCTAGGAAACATTTAGCAAATTGCACATAAGTCCCTAAATTTGGCTCTTTGAGTTGGAATAAATTAACCCCATTTAAATACAAAACCATTTCCGTTTAAGTATAGGATTATTTAATACGTCCGTTTGATGTCATAAAATTTGAAAAACACTTTCCCCATCAATCGATGACCCGTTTTCTATTGATAGAGTTGTAGTCATTGATTGAGTGTCGAATTTTTATGAGAAATCCATAACTGATTGATTTTCAAACAACACTTTTACCGCCGTGGTTAACACAAATAATTTTTGAAGAATCATAGAATAAAAATTATTTGGTTAGAAAGAAGACTTCTCTTCTGTATCAAGAAATAATACACTAAAGACATTAGATCGAGGGTGCACAAATATAAAGTAATCCATGCCCGGGGGAAGTTAATCACCCGTTGTTAGGAACAGCCGTCTTTTTGGCGACATGCTTTTCTTATTTTGAAGAACGGGTTGTAGTCTGAAATAACTGCAAACCATAAAGACATGTTTTGAAAAGTTTGAACTTCCGTTCGAGCTTCATTTAAAGACCCGTGTCATTATTGAATGACATTTCTAGGTCCGTAAATGTTATCGATAAACGAAAGACATGTCTTGAAAAACTATTTTTGGTATTTTCTATTTTCTAATTTTTATGGTTTTTGTAGTTTTTATATTTTTGTATTTTCTTTTTAGATTTAAGCTATATACATATTTACATAGGATATAGGAGGACCATCCTTTACTCCTCTTCTCCTTCCTGAAGATGTTTAAGGGTTTCCAGAGACATACTCTTCATACCAAGTCATGGGAGTAGAAATTTGAACCGCTCTCTTGGTAATGCTTTGGTGAATATTTCCGCGAGCTAATAATTCGTCGACACGAAGTACAATTCAACCACGCCTTTCTCAACCTACTCTCGTATAAAATGGTTTCGTATGTGAATGTGCTTGGATCAGGAGTGCTGGACATTATTGAAGCAGAGAGCAATGGCACTGCGATTATCACAATACAGGGGAATCTTATTGAAGGCAAAGCCGTAGCCTGTAAGTTATGATCTCATCCAAAGTATTTGAGCACATCATCCAGACATGGCAATGTATTCAGCCTCTGTAGTTGAGATCGCAGTGCTCTTCTGTTTCTTTAATGACCAGCTGACTAATTTATCTCCAAGGAACTGAGCACTTCCTAACGTACTTCTTCGTGTGTCTTAACAACCTACATAGTCTGCATCTGCATAGGCCGTTAGTGCCATAACGGTGTCTTTCGGATACCAAAGACCCCAATTAATGGTTTCTCTGAGATACCGAAAGACCCATTTAAGTGCTTCAAGGTGCTTTTTGGTAGGCGAAGCCTGATACCTAGCACACATGCATACAACGAATACAAGGTCAGGTCTGCTGGCAGTGAGGTACATCAGGGAGCCAACCATACTACGAAATTAGGTCTGGTCAATTAGAATTCCTAAGGGGTCCTCATCCAGTTTAAGTCGATCCACCATGGGTGTATCAACAGGGTCACATGAATCCATCCTAAATTTCTTTAAGATTTCGAGAGCAAATTTTGATTGATTAATAAAAATGCCTTTGGGACTTTGAGAAACCTGTAATCCTAAGAAAAAAAGACATTTATCCCATTATTGACATTTGGAATTTAGAACTCATCTCATTGGAAAATATGTCACATGCTTTAGGGTCGGTCGAGGAAAAAATAATATAGTCTACATATATTTGAACTAGAAGAATATGTTTGCATGTTTTCCGCGTGAATAATGTCGGGTCCACTGCACCCTTGGAGAAGTTGTTGTCCAGAAGAAACCGTGACAAGGTGTCATACCACGCCTGAGGAGCCTGCTTTAAGCCATACAGAGCCTTCTTCAGACGATAAACATGTGTCGGATGGTCTAGGTCAATGAAACCCTCTGGTTGACTAATATAGACTACTTCCTTCAACTCGCCATTAGGGAATGTTGTCTTGACATCCATTTGATAGATGGTCATGTTTTTACTGGCAGCATTGGCGATGAAGATTCAAATAGCTTCCATACGTGCAACCGGTGTAAATGATTCCTCAAAATCAATACCCTCCTCTTGTCGATATCCCTTGGCCATCAACCTAGCCTTGTTCTTCAGAACATCACCATACTCATCAAGCTTAACTTTGTAAATCTACTTGAGAGCTATGATCATGACACACTCTGGTCGTGGAACCAATTCCCATACTTGAAGTCGATCAAATTCATGAATCTTGTCTTGCATGGCTTCAAACCAACAATCTTCATTTATTGCAGATTTGAAGTTCTTTGGTTCGACTTTTAACAGTACAGAGTTATACAAGCACCACAAGGCATCGGTTGCCAGTTGTTTTCTAGTGGATACCGGTTGAGAGGGATTGCCAATAATATTATCAAGCGGGTAATCTTTGCTTTATTTCCCGAGATGATGAAGTGTTTGAGTGACATAAGGAGATTCTACTGAACTAAGATCCCCGGATGATGATGCTTCAGAACTAGGTTCTAGAGCCAACACGTTTATGAAGGAATCATTGTCAACAGGAGCAAAAGGATTATCTTCCCTGATAGTAGATTCAGCTGCAACGACTTGATGTAAACTTAGAGATTGTAATGCCGAAGATGACGGTGAAGGACTTGGAGAAGGTGCATCTTGATCAATGGTAGTAGATGAAGGTGTACCGGCTGAATTGACTGGAACTGAAACTGATGGAGCAGGAGAAACCGGTCTTTCAACATGAGAAGGGTCTAGGTATTCATCAAACATCTGTTGGAATAAAATCTCTAGTTCTTTATTTGTAGGGGGTACATAAGGTGCTAAAGGAATTAGATTAGGTACGAGCCCTAAACTTATTTGTCCAGGCATTATAAATGTAGGAGCGGGTCCTGTACTTAGTTGTATATGAGCCATTTGCTCAGTCAGCTTATCGAATTGAACGTGAATAGTTTCCATGATTCATCGGGTTCTTTTGTTATAGATTCTATAACCTTTCCGGCTTGGTGCATAACCAACGAATATTGCAATATCATCTGTTGGTTGTAATTTTTCAAGATCTTCGCTGTCATTTATAGGGTAACAAAGAGCACCAAAGACTCTGAAAAAGGTAAGACCAGGCTTCTTATCATGCACCAGCTCATATGGGGTTTTGATATGACGAGTGTGAATAAGGGATCAGTTTTGGGTGTAACAAGCAGTAGCAACAGCTTCTGCCCATAGAAACATCAGGGCCTTAGAAAATATCATCATTGTCCTAGCAGCCTTAACAAGAGTACGGTTCCGTCTTTTGACAATGCCGTTCTGCTGTGGAGTCCTCGAAACTGTCTTTTGGTGAAAAATGCTGACACATTCATAATATTCAGTCAAATCCTTATTGACAAATTATGTACCATTATCGGTACGGATGTATCTAACAGTTTTGTTGAGACCGACTTGTATTTGCTTCAAAAATTTGATGACGACCTCTAGGGTTTCATCTTTTGATCTCAAAAACTTAACCCAAGTAAACCGAGAGTAATCATCAATGATGACTAAGATGTATTTCTTCCCATTAATCGTTTGCACTCGTATCGGTTCACATAGATCCATATGAAGAGTATTAAGAACTTCCAAGTTGGTGTTTTCAATTTTGGGTTTGTCGGTATGCTTTTTGCTCTTTCCTAGTTGACATGCGGAGCAAAGATGATCTTTCTCAAACTTCAATCTAGGTAAACCTCTGACTAAGTCCTTTCTTGCAAGGTCATTGATGCTACCAAAGTTCAAGTGGTTCAAACGACGATGCCAAAACCATGATTTGTTCTTGGAGGCTTTGGATAGTAAGCAAATTGGGGAGGACTTCATCATGTCTTCAACTGAGATAGTGTACAAATTAGAACTACAAGATCCTTTAATTAATTCAACACCATCAGTATCTCAAACATAACAAGAATGCTTCCTGAATGCAACTTCTAGATCAGAATCGCAAAATTGTCTGACAGAAAATAGATTGTGTCCCAGTCCTTCCACATAGTATACCCTGGAGATCACACTGTCACCAATCATATAATCTCCATAACCCATGATAGCACCAAAGTGATTATTCCTGAATCTAACTGTCCCGATGAACTTTTACAAAATTCCTGAGCCGTGAGTGATCCCCCGTCATATGTTTTGAACAGCCTGAGTCCAAATACCAAAGGATGATCTGTACGACCTGCATTTGAAAACAGACGAAGATGGAGAGTTTGGAAAGTCGGATCCCTAATTTTGGTTGGGTTCCTGTTGGTTAGCACAAGTAATGGCATGATTCTCGGTTTTCTTAGCATATACTACTTTGGGTTTAGTGAGCCTAGTTAAAGGGCACTGTTCTCCTAAAGTGAATATTCTTCCCTTGGGTCTCAATTGATGACCAACATTAGTAAGCACTTTTCCTGTGGCTTTCCACACTTGCCTAACTTGCGTAGGTTTCCAAACTTGCTTAACTTTGCACACAACATTTTTAATAGAGGGGGATGCATTCATAGAGTGCAAATAATCAACCATACACATATCATGATTGGCAGAAATTAAGCATTTGTTACAAGTTTGTCAAACAGAAATCAAATTCAAATTAATTACAGTATGCTTTGAGCTAATACTAGAATCAATACGATTCATGGTTCTCAAACTAGACTTATTGGTCCTAGTGTGTTCTTATACTTTCTTCTTGTTGACACTTTTAGCCGGCAAGATCCTATTTTTCTTGGTATTGCTCCTAGGCTGTGATCCGCTAACATTAGTGTAACTGTTTATTTGTGTAGGAGGAAGCATAGGGACATTAGTCTTCTGAATGTTTCGTTGTTCTACATGTTTGTATGTGTTATTATTTGACGTTACACATTGATCCTCAAAAGTAACTTGCTTTTTCTTATTAAAAGGGGTATCGGCATGCTTTTTATCTTTTTGATTGAAGTCTTTCGGATAAGTGCCAATATCATATTCTAATAGTTCCTAAGAGTGTTTAGTATAAAGGAAAGTAGATGCAAGTGATCTATCTAATGGTCTTTCAACCTTAGCTTCCTCTACTATCTTGCGAATGGTTTCTACACTTTCCTTAAGATGTTTGAGATAATGGAGATAAACTTCCCTGTTATTCCTATTGTGAGGGGGAATCGGTTCAACATCTATAGCATACTTACCAGGTGCAAGAACTCTTGGTTTTACAGACTCCATAGTGTTGCATTTCAGATTTTCATGTATTTTTGCTTTCAGATTCTCATTTTCAGTTAGCAAGGTAGTTGTCTGTTCTATATGGTTAGCATACGTGATCTTAATAGAATCATACAATTCCTTGTAATGCTGTTTAACTTTTTCATTCTCCCCCTTAAAAAGCTCATTTTGTTCTTGAAGAACGGTGACTTTTTCAGTTAATTGAGTGATCTGAAAATCTAAGGTCCTGAAATCAAGAGTACGGTCTACTTCACTACGGGTCTCTTTCAATTGAGAGATTTGCATTCTCAATTTTTTGATGGCGTTGTCCTTTCCTTGAATGGAATCTTTTATTTTTTCGATTGCAAAGACTGAGTCAAAATTAGGAGTATCTCGAGCGGGTGGAGATGGGTCGTTTCCAAAACTTTCTTTAAGGTTTTGATACTTTAACTGTAAGTTTAAGTGATTAACCTCAAGATTGGAAAAATGTTTTACTAATTCAGTATGATCATCTTTTGGAACCTTATCTCATAATTTAGAAAGATATGCTTCAAGTTCCAGACAACGTGTTTGAATAATGGTGTGGGCTTCATGCATTTCAGTAAATCTAGATACAGTAAGCTCAGAATTCGTTGCAATATAAAACACTTTTTTGGACAAGCAATCAGCAATTAAATTATCATTTGCAAAAAGAAGATTTTTCTGCTCAATCTCATCATGCTTCCTATTTACAACATTTTGGTCAACTTCAGCTTCCAACTCCTCAAAAATGTCTTTCATTTCTTTAGTTTCTTTAGTTAAAGCCTTTTGGATTCCCTTAAAATGTTCTTTAAGTGTTTTGAAAAATGGAATGACCTCGGTGAGATAACATTCCTTGGTTTGTTCAAAACCCCTTTCCCCTTCAGTGAGCCCTATTGGTGTAATTCTCTTTTTACAGGTTTTCTCAAATTCCGAAAAAAGTTATATAAGTGCAAAAATATTAATTTTTACTTGACTTTTTGTTAGAAGCACCTTGGGGACAAGCGTTGCAGGTGTATTTGGTGGATACACCATCAATGCTTTGATTGGTCTTGAGGCGGTGGTCTGCCTTTTGAGAGCTTCTTCTTTCATCTTTATGAGATCTTGAGACCAAACTATTTGCTCAGGGGTCAATTGCTTCTTTGGTGTGAAGGTCGCTAAATAATTCTCTTTTGAGTAATCAAGTGGTGCAATCTTAACCTTATAAGTCACACACTCAGGGTCTTTTATTTTGTCATTCATTTTCCTCCTAGTGATTTCAGCT
>BQNB010063449.1:0-35678 GCA_026074375.1 Tanacetum coccineum | reverse complement strand
AATCCAAAAAGCATGCATTTTTTTCCGGCGACATGAACTTACCCATTTGAAGTGAAGGTGGTAGTTCTTGGTGGTTTTCTCCGGCGAAATGACAGAAAACGATGGTGGTTCGCGACGTTTATAGGAGCGGTCAGGGCTAGTAGGGGTCGCCACCATACGACGTAAGGGTCCGTGTAGACCCAATAACAACCAGCGTCATCGGGTGCCATAGGCATATTGGTATGTGCTTAATTACACATACCTTTTACCTTTAAAAACGAGCTTAAATAACCAAAAACGGACTTAAAATGCCAAATATATGCTTGTTTTGCTAATAGTATTGTACAGGAACGGATAACCAAGAAAAGGACGAAAAACAAAGCCAAAACGACAAAACCAGACTCGGAATGGAAAAGACTGTGAAAGACAAAGCCAAATCAAAGCCGGAAAGTCAATCAAGTCAAAAAGTCAACAGAAAAGTCAACTGGTCAAAGACAAAGTCAACCCAAGTCAACTCCGAGGCCAAAGTCAAGAAAATATAAGTTTAGGGATTGAAATTGTAAATCCCTAAACTTATTTTTAAAGAAGAAAAGAGGAAAAGAGAAGAGAGGGGCCAAACTGCCATTTTGGCAAAATAACAAGTGGGGGGGCAAAACTGCCAACTCCCCACACTTGTATTACCCAAGGACGAACCATGCAATAAGTCATATAACTTTTGGGGACTATTCTTGCCAAGTCCCCAAAAGTTGTAAACACCAAGGACCATGGGTGCAATCCACACATACACCATCAAGGACCATGTTTGCCAAACCCCGAAACTTCTCCCCTGTCATCCCCAACCTTCTTTCCCGCCATTTTTAAAACACAAAAACCCAAGTCACGGGTTTACAAAACTTCTTTTACCCTGCAACCCTTCAACCCCATGAACAAACTTATCCCCCCTCCTCCACTTAAACCCATGCCAAGTTGGCAATCCCACAAATCCCCAAGGCAATTTCGACGGTTTAGATGAGTTCTTGGTTTTGCTCTCACCAAACTAACACAACAAGCACATTAGCAGCTTATAAAAAGGGAAGAAGAAGACAGAAGTGAGAGAGTAGTTAGTTGTTTTTTACTTTAATTTTCAGTTTTATAATTTTCTTCAATATTAAGCAATTTTCTTTCAAGTCTTTTAAATAGCTTTAAAAGCTCTTGTACTCTTCTTTTCTAATCTTGTACTTAATCATTTTAGCAATATCAATTCAGTTTACAAGTGTACCTTTCATTTGATTTCAATTTGAAGTCGTTTTCAATCAATAAGCTCTTAATAAGCTCAATTGAGCTTATTACTGTTCACTAGCTAAAATTTAGTTAAAATTCTGTCTTAAGCTAGTCATTTACTTACCTTTATCAATTTGCATTCAAATCATGGACACTTGAATAGTTTTGAGCTCAATTTGGAAGTACAAAGGACAATAAGCTCAAATCAAGCTTATTAAGGTTTAGAGGCTTTGGAAGCCACTTAGGTTTATGATTTGAGGTCACTCACTCTACAAGAGTGACCTCTAGTTCTGAGACTCCAAAAAGTCAGGTTTCACTTTCTCAATTTCATTTTAGCATTTAAAAAGCTTAATTCATTCTAGCTTATTCATTTGTAATCAATTGTTTAATCCTGCTTATTTTGCTTAAGATTAGACTATAGATGTTGTAGTGTTAAACTTTCTAAGTAAAAAATTCATTTAGGCTTCATAATTTTACAATTCTGTCAAAATTATAGGAAATAGCTAGGAGAGAAACTAGTCTTTTTAAACTAATAAGCTGTAAATTTTAGCTCTCAAATAGTTTAAGTAGATGGATCTTAATAGGAGTAGATAAAAAGTTTCAGTTGTTTTAGCTTTTATATAGATTTTAAGCTCAATAAGTGTTGACAGCTTATAGTAAGGGAGTGTTTGGATTATGCTCAATTTGACTTTTAAAGTCAACTATACTTTGTCAAATCCTTTCAATTAGCTGAGTTAGGTCTTTTAACTAAGTTTTAAACAAATTTTAGAGGTTAGCTTTTAGAATTCAAAAGTTTAGAGCTTAAAAACTTCAGCTTTGCACCAGGGCAGTTTTGATGTTAAGAAAAATTTGAAGGCTAAGTGATTTCTAGTACAAGAGTGTTAAAACTTGGTTAGTATAGATTTAAACACATGAATTGAGTTAGTATAATAGTTTCTAAAGTGTTGGTTTGGCCTGCACTTTAGTGTGTGCCAATTGCATCAGCATACAACAGTTTTAACTCAGTTAAAACTGTTGTAGCTCATCACTTTTCTAGCCATTTTTTTTAGCTTAAGTAGTTAGTAGTTAGAATTTGAAATTAAGCCTGTTAATAGTACTCCATTAGCTTAATCTAGAAAAGCTCTTTAGTTTCAATTTTAAGTTCTTAGGCTAGCTTATTTTAGCCTGCAAAAGTAGTGTAGCAGCATTTAGATTCCTAGCTTATTTTCTATTTTGATTTTCATTTTTTAGTTGTAATTTTGAAAAACCTTTTATCTAGGTTAGTTTTATATTCCTAGCATAGCTTATCTCATTTCCAAAGTCTTAGATTTTTAAGTTCACTAATAAGCTCTTTAGCTTATTAGTGAAAGCTTATTTCAGCTTAAGCCTTAACCTTACAACTTGTAAGGTCATTTTTTTGTTAATTTTGTTAACACTTAGATAATTTTTGTTTAGATATCTTGAGTACACATCTTGATTTACAATTAGCATCTTTTGTTTTTCATTTTCATCAAGTATTAAGCTAGAAATAAGCCAAAATCCAAAAAGCTCTTTAAACCCTTAGTTTCTGTGACAGAATCTAGAGAGCTTATTTTCTAGCTTATTCTGTTGTCAAAAGTTCAAGTTGCCTTTGTTAATGTTGTAGAGTATAAGCTGTTCTTTAAGTTTGTAGTTTTAAGTTTTTGTTGAAAAGCACTTTTCAATAAGCTAAAAATAAGCTATGTCGCGAGGTCTGTTTGGTACTTTCTCCAAAGTTCAAGGTCACCCGTTTTAACTATAGTGTAACTTTCCCATAGTTCGCCCGCCTACCTTTCACTTTACTTTTGTACAATTTCTACCCTAAAGTTTTACCAAAAAAAAAGAGAAGGGAAGACAAGGGACCCGGGTGAGCAAGACTCGAACCCGGGATCCCTCGATACATCCCCTCCCTTTTACACACTCCTTACCACTGCGCCCTTGGGTCTTTTTCGTTAAAGACCCAAGGCACTTGGTATTTATGTACATTTTTGGCTAATAAGCCCATAAGCTGTACAAGCTTATTCTCGGGCTTATTTGTTGAGCTTATTTTTGTTTCTTATTTTTCATAGGATTTTCATAGTGTAAAGTAATTTTTGTAAATTTTTCAGAATTTTTAGTAATCGTTTAATATTTTTTATAATTTAATTTAGATAAAAGTTTATTTAATTCATAATAATTTTTCTTAGGAACTTTATAAAGCCTAGTATTTTTTGTGAATTTTTCAGAATTTTTTGTAATCGTTTACTATTTTTTATAATTTAATTTAGATAAAAGTTTATTTAATTCATAATAAATACAAAAATTATCAAAAAAATATTTTGCTTTTTTAGAAAATTTTCTTTTGTCATCTAGTTTGTAGGAAAAATATAAAAGTTTTCGTAGGGTCATTTTTATAACTTTTCATCGTTTAAAGAACGGGTCCGGGTACGGGTTTTTGTTTTGACTCGTTTTTGGGTCAAACGAACTCCGTTTTCGGTCTAGTCTTTTTCATTCTTCGTTATTTGACCCGTAGAGTAGTTTAGAAGTGAAAAATTTTCCGTAGGGTTATTTTTAAAGATTTTAGGTTTTCCCCCTTTTGTACGGGATTCGGGGTTTCGTTTTCTAGTTTAATTTCATAATTTTTAGGTTTTTCTTAAACGTTTTAGTCCGTTATTGTTTAATTTGACTTATTCAACTTCCCAAACTCATTCCTTCCTTCAAACTCAAATCTTCGATCGTATCGATTTACCATTCCAGCCTCGTTGGGGATTTACGACCCGGGAAAGCTCTATACTACTTCTCGGTATCATTGATTGTTGGTTTTTACACTTCTTTATATATTTTATATTTTATTATATATTATATATTTACGGTGTGAATCCGGCACGATCAAAGCACATCAACCAAATATTAAACAAGTCCTAATCTACATAAGCTCTAGATATGAATACTCATAAAATAATTAAAAGCTAGTAAGATCTTAAAAATTCAAACGAAATAAGCAACTATATATTTAACAATTAAGCGATAAGCAATATCAAAATCTTATCTAAGCTAACCCTAAAATGAGCATTTTGAAAATTGAATAAGCTAAGAAAGTGAATACTAAAACTACTTATAAGCAAATCGAAAAAGCTCTTAGTAAGCTTCTTAGATTTTTAAATGAAAAGAACAAAGCTCGAAAATAAGCAAATGCTTATTTCGAGTTGATATAAGCTCAAAACCAAACCGTACAAGCTATGAAAAGATTGTAAAATGAAGTGATAATAAGATATAAGAAAGTCTTAAACAGAAATAAGCTCAAACTAAAAAACTTATTTAAGAACTTATTTGAATCGAAACTTATAAAAGAAATAAAAATGAAACGAATAAGCTTTGTAGGCTTAATAGATCTACAATTCTTTCTTATATAATGTGACAACCATGACTTGCGCAGGTTAGTCAAACTATTAGTGTTGACTTATGGATCTGTTACAATGTCTGGGATATGTGTTATATGTGTTTATACGTGTCTTATATGTTTTTGTGGGTTATGTGAGATTTGATAATCAATCCATTGAGCGTGATCGTCTCATTGGGATTGTATTTGTGTTGGATTTTGTGGAGTTTATTTCGTTCACTTTTAGTGACAAGGAAATAATTTTGGTGATTGAAGCGGTTTCGTGTTAATTGTGTAAGTAATTATACGTATATGTATTTATGTGTTAGTAATATTAGGATGAGATTAAATTTTAGTGGTAAGGATATGAAAGAAATAAAATTTCTATTTTTGGAATGTTAGGTTTAATAAAAATGAAAAGTTAATTATTTTTAAAAGTCTAGTAAATTGCGTTTACGCAAAAAGGTATGCGCAAATAAGCTTAGGTTTTTATAAAAACTTAAGGTAATATTAATAATTAAGTAATTAATTAATTAATAAAAAAATAAAAAATAAAAAAAGAAAAATAAGGCCAATCGGCCGGATAAGGGAAAGAAGAAAAAAAAAGAGTTTTAAAATGAAACAAATCCTAATTAGACTTTATCTATAATTAGTTAGAGGCCTATAAATACAAAATAAATCCCATAACCCTCCCCCCTATTGAGATCAGTCGAACAAAGAAAGAAGAGGAGAAAAAAATTAGGGTTATTGCTTTTGTGAAGAAATCAAGCTCTAAGGTAAGTTTTAATTAAATTCTTGTTAGTTATTAATCATTAATTCATGTAATAATTATTATGATGGAATTAGGGTTTTATAAAATCAGTAAATTAATGATGTTTAATCATGTTATAATGATTAGGGTTTAATTAGAAGCTTATGGATGTAATTGGTTAAACTTGATTCGCGTTAGAGTTTGATTTGGATTGAGGTAGAATTAGGTCTGTGTTGTTCGGTCATTATCTCCATGATGGTAAAACCTTTTGTCAAGTTTCCAGTGTCTATAACGTAGCTCGGAGAGTCTAGTTTTCAGAACATCCGGCCTTGAAGGTTTTTAAGGTCGGGAAGTCAGTCAAACGTTAGTTGCAAGAAAAGTTGTTAAACCAGTAAATACGGGTCAGATTTAGGTCAGATTACGAGGTATAAAACCCCCACTTAAAATTCGAATTTAGCTTAGACCTTCTACAGGATTTTAGTTTTATGTGTCTATTAAAGATCCCCTAAAGGAGAGATTCTGATTTATAGTCTAAGTATGGTTTTAGGTCCAAACCTTTTAGTGTGCAATCAGATCCGAATTAGGACTGTCTTGAAGTTTGATTTTCTTAGGAGTACTTGTGCATGTAATTGACTCTTGGGAATCATAAGGTAGTTAATATACTCATAAATGAACATAGGTGATTTTTAGTTTGAATTATGGAGGTCATTAAGTAAGGGTTTTGAGTGTGATAAGTCACGTTAAAATTCTGCAGTTTTGTACGAATTGTGACTAACTAGTGAAACTTATTAATGAAGTGGTTAAAGTTGGGTATGGTGTCGGGGTGACCCATGGGGTTAATAGAACACCTTAGACATCCATCATTTATTACATGTGCATTAAGCTTTTGGCTTAGTAGCGTGTAACACGAGTTATTTTGTTGTTTAGATTTGTGCTAGTTGTTTGTGAAGCTTTTTGTTGAAATCTTTTGGAAAGCTAAGCAAAGGTGAGTTTCATAGCCCTTTTTTCTGATGATATTTTGGGGTAAGAATGATGCTTGTCTTGTATGTCTTGTCTTGTTTTATTTTGCTTGTCTTGTATTGTCTTGTTGATGTTGTTATGTTGTGAGATTTGGAGCGGGGGTAACGTTCATACCCAGTGTTATGAGATGTGACTTCGCCTACTTTGTGGGTAAGATCCTTGGAGGTGATCAACTCCTTGTGATATTGTGACTTCGGTACCAAGATTCTGGAATTAGGATTTGTATTCCTTTCTATGACTATTAGTGGAGCGGCGAGGTACGCCTACCTCATTGTTTTGGTATGCTTGTGGATCGTGGGCACGTTCCATCCCGTTGTTACTTGTTGTCATGAATTGTTTTGGTAATTACATCAGCTAATTAAAAGTTTTTGGATATTATTATATGTCGTAAACCTATGATTCTCGCTCAACTTTATGTTGATGTTATATGCATCATTTTTAGGTGAGCTTAATGGTGCTAAGATAGAGCGAATTGACTAGAAGAGACCGTAGGATGCTTGGAGTTTATTTATGCTTTCTGGTTGAATTAATGTGTTTGCATGAATTGTTTGGATTATGTTTTTTCATGTCATTTATTGACGAGACCTCTTTCTCATTAATAAAGACACTATTAGATTTTGGGTATTGTTATGACACTTTGTGTCTTTGCTTTACTTTAGTTTTAATTTTAGTATTCTCTATATAGACACCATGTGTTGTGATGATATCCATTCTTGTTTACGCCTCGTGTTTCTGCCTTGGCGGGGTGTGACATGTATGCATCCAAAGGAGAATTTGTTTGGGTCAGTTTGCCAGAAAACTGTACGGCGATTTGAAAAAGAGGGGGAGTTAAAGATATTTTCTAGAGTTTGACTACAGAACAACTAAGAAATCCTCAGCAACGGCGCCAAAAACTTTGATGTGTTTCAAAAGCTTTAAATTTATAAGACTGAAAATACCAGACAATTATATGGAAACGAAGACTTTATTAAATAAAAATACTAAGTCATGAAACAAAATGACTTCCAAAAGTATTAAATTCCAACAAAGTCTAAATAGAAGAAATCTTCAAACGAAAGGTCCTTAAAACATAAATCCAAAAGGGTTCTTCTAAAGGTGGGTCCTCTAAAAGCTCCTACTCTTAACGCTCATATCCTAGCTTCCCGCTTAGCACCTGCCGCAGGAAATAAAACGCGGCTGAGCTAACGCTGAGTGAACAAATATATAGAATAATGAATAGGATAAGAGTAATAAAAGGAATGCCCACAAGCCCAAATAAATGTCTAAAGCATGCCACATGCTTAGACCCTAAACAAATAATCAGATAGTCATAATCAAATGTACACAGGTATGCATTCCCTGATGTACCAAATGTGATATGGGGTGTATTGCACACACACAACCATTCACCTAAACTGAACAAAACAAGAGTACTAGTTGGCATCCATACGCCTCCCTCGCAAAACAAAGATTTATCCATATACAACAAGACTTGCGGAGTGTACGAGCATATATTAATCAATCATAATCAGTGGCTCATAACAAAAGGGGAACGCAGTGGGACTAATCACCCGGCCAGATGTTTCATGCATTGGTGAATCAATGACATGTATGGTACCTCCATGGACTTGATACAAATAGCTCGGGAAAGATTAAAGCAAAGATTACAGTGAACAAGTTTGGTAAAATTCAAAATATGAAGAATTTTTAGTAGCATATTCCAAAACCAAGAACCAACAGATTCTTATAATCGTATAATCTCGAATTAAAACGGGATTGTCATCCTTCAAGGGAGTCATGATTACGGATAGCAACTCAAAGAAATATCAAACGAATATCAAATAGATCAAGTAGCCAAACAAAAGAGAATGAAGTGTCCTTTACTTAAAAGGGGGGGGTGGGGGGGACGCGAATTCTGTACCCTTAAAGAATAAGCAAAGGGGAGAACGATACTCGCAAGGAATAAGATCAGAACCTTCTTCACTGAATCTAAAGAAACCATGATTACATGTTATTATCTATCATTAGCTCTAAGTTTTATTCACTTGGTGCTTACACATATATAGAGTTTAAGGGACCTTAATTAGGGGTTTCCTTAATTTTCATAATCTAGTCTGTTTTTTAAGTTAAGTTTCCCTGATGTTGGTTAAAGACCCCCCACAAAAAACATCTTCTAAAAAATTACACAAATATTACTGGGTTCCTACTTATGTCTATTACTCTCTATGATCATTGGTTTAATTTATATCCATGTTTAAGTATCCCTTTGACCCTTGTTACCCAAAACTGACCTGAATTTTGACCTGGCAGAACATTTGAAATGTTGACGCGTAAAAACTGTACTTAAACAACTCAGAAAATTCTAAAGAAAATCATGGATGTAGCTCATATCATGAAGATTTACCAAATAAAATTTTAAAGTCTAACTCCTTATGGTTTTCGAATTAAAAATCAAACACTACAACTGAAACTTTCGGGCCAGATCTGCTAGTTTTGACACTTAATCTTATATCCATTAAAAATCAACCTTCCCGACCTTTAAAAAATATAAAATCAACTTTTCCAGAAACTAGACTCATTGAATTTCACTTTAGGATCAAGAATCATGTTAAAATCAATCTTTATCATTAAGATATACCCCGTTGAACATGACTCAAATTCTGAACAGCCAACAAACCCGAATTAAAACCCTAATTCCTTAACTATTCTTTTACCAAAACACATCCTAGGGTTTCTAATCATGTAATTTTTATTAATAACATCATTAATAACATTCTAGGGTTTCAAAACATGTAATTAAACCATTTTCAATTAGATTAACCCTAAAGAAATTGACAAGAATATAAACACTTTATTCCTTACAACCTTTTAGGTTTTATATGTTTAAAGGTAGTGGACATCAAAATCATACCTTGTGATCGAAGGTAATGGCATTTGCGTGCTCTGTGTATCTTTATCTCTTGGACAAGTTGTCAAGATAGTCATTTCATCCTATTTACTTACTTAAAGGGGTCGCTTTAAGTTGTGTTTCATCTCAGTTGGTTAAAGGCTCAAGCAAAAAAATACAGCTAAAAGAGGAACATGTTAAAATTTATAGTCTATTGTAATACTATTGTAATTGTTATCACAACTGATACATTGGTTAATTGACAAGTAAAAAATGGACAAAAAGTGTTGTGAGTGTCAACCCGACCTTACCCGCTTCCAACTGTATCATACTAAGGCCCATTAAACCTTACCCGTTATGACCCGTTACCCGACCCACCTATGTCGTCACCTCTAACTACTAACCTACCATGCGAGTGAAAAATCATGTGATTTATAAAGACTCTAATGTAGTGACTCTCCATAGAAACAAAGTAAAAACAGCTGATACTTGTTCATTGAATTGATCAGTTCAAAGGAGTAAGTTGTATTAGGCAAACCTATCATATACACAAATGTAATTGATCGTAAAGGCAGTGGACAACAAACAATTCATGCACATGAAGATATTACTTGTGGCATTCTAATTTTATAATCAGCATCCATTCGCACTGTTTTCCTCTAATATTGAATTAATTGTGGCATTCTAACAAACAGTTCATGCACATGAAGATATTACTATGTATATGAAAAAGATGGGCGGATAATACTAAGATACAAAAGTTAAACATACATGTTCGACAATTAGAAGAAAAAAAAAAGGATAAAACCTTGATCGACTTAAGCCCTCCAATCGAAACATAGGTAACAAAATTAGGGTTTAACAAATAAATTAACTCAAAATAGGTAGTACACATACTTGACAAGAAGTGCGATCACGATAACTCATTGTAGCTTGCAAATGGGAAAAAAAAAGGAAAACAGTTGGTGTTTTCTGGGAGAAGATGAATTAGAAAAGCTGATAACATAGAAGTATTAACAAAGAATGAACTTTTTATTTTCTGTAATTATTAAAGAGACGCATGTAATGGGAATATTATGACACGTCATATATATGACATCAATATATGATGTCAGAATGAGTGGGCATTCAAAATGTTTTTTAATTATATATAAAAGATATCAATATTAATATTAGCATAATACGACGCCGTTTTACGCCATCAAATTTGGCCCAACAGCGGCCCAAGTAAAAAAAAAAAATTCGTGCGGCCCAAAACAAATAAAAAAAGAAAAGTTATAAAATGAACCCCTAACTTTTAACTATTTACGACATTTTTATATAATATACTTTATTTATCAAATATATAACACATATCTACCGATTTATTCAAATAAAAAATACCATCAAAAAGAACTTCGAATTGCGAAAAAACGAGCCAAATATTGCAATGTTTTTGACATACGCATGATTTTATAGAAAATGTTGAAGTTTAATATAAATAAAAAAAAGAAAATTTATAAAACGTACCCTCAACTTTTAACTATTTACAGACTTTTTGATATAATAAACTTTATTTATCAAATATATCACATATCTACCGATTCATTCAGATAAAAAAAATACCGGTGAAAAGATCTTCGAAATGCGAAAAAAACGAGCATAATATTGCAATGCTTCTGACATACGTACGATTTTATAAAAAATGTTGAAGTTTAATATGTATATATTAAAAAAAAACTTTCAAAATACACTCTAAAACTTCAGTGAAATCAAATACATGTGTTGCATACAAGTCAGCATCGCCGCAACGCGCGGACACATTCCCACTCAATATTAATTCGAAATCGCTCCGCAAAAAAGTTATGCTTCGTCGCAACGCGCAAGTTGTTTTGCTTGTTTAACTCAAGTTTGGAACTAAAGTTCCATACTTCCGATTTTTTATACTAACATTTTAAATCAACAAAAAATAAAATAAAAAAATAGTTACACCTTCAAGGTGTGTTTGAATGAGCTTATTTTGCGGGCTTCTAACCTTACTTGAAACTGAAAAGGTTTATAGGCTCACTTTTTTTCATCCTACGAGTTTATTAATCTTGTGTTTGGCAAAAAAAATAGCGGTAGCAGTGAGCAGTAGCAGTGAGCTGTAGCTGTGTTGTGAGCTATTTTTTTTATAAAAACGTTTGGTAACGTAGCTGTAGTTGTAATTATAATGTGTAAAACAGCCCCTGAATGCTCAAAGCTCCTAAATACTACTTTATGGAGCGTTCGAAAATGGGCATTCTGAATATAAATAAGTTATTTTCGTTTGCCAAACGAACAATAAAATTCACAACGCTCAATATTCACCGCTCACCGCTCTTAAATGCTCCAAAAAGCTCTTCACGAAACACACTCTTAGTCTACGGCTTATCTAACACCATAAGCTCCTTAAGTAAGCTAATAAACTTATCCAAACACCTTTTAAAATCAAATATTTGATTCTTCTTAATAACCACGTCAAATGTGCAACGACTCATACCAATTTAGTTTCTTTCAAGCTTACCGAATCCTAAAACACATATGTTTTTACCCGTTTTTCAAGTTCATCGAAGTCGTGTGTGAATTAAGAGTATTTTAAACCACCACCATATAGCTTAGTGGTAAAGTCATTGACTTTCAAACAAGAGGTCAGTAGTTCAAACCTCGCTAGGTGTGTACATTTGGGGGTGGCAAGAAGGGTCGGACATGGTCATGGATTAATCCAGTGAGGCCGCGTACATCTGAGTAAAAAAGGCTCGACGGGTAACCTGAACATGAAAAACCACATCCGTTTACTCTTTTTTAAGTTCCCCGACGTCTTGTGTGAATTAAGAGTACGTTTATTGTCTAGATGCAAAGTTAGAAGTCAAATAGCCAAAAGCTATATATGAAACAACAATACAAGGACTATTTGTGCAATACTTTGCATTTATATAATAACCTATATACTTCCTATTTCTTAGTTTCTTACTTTGATCACAAAATTTTATATTTCATCTTCCAATTTTCAGCTGCTTGATTAGTGTTTGCTATCTCACAATTTCATCAAATATTACTACGTATATCCATTTCGTCAAATTTCATCTTTTCAAAAGAAGTTAGCTTTTGCTACTAAAAAAAACATGGCAATAAAGCTCTATGGATCCCTTGGCTCGGACACAACTCAACGTGTTCTGGCTTGTTTATACGAGAAGGAAGTCGATTTTGAGTTAGTTATAGTCGACACGGTCACTGGAGAACACAAAACGCCTCAGTTCCTTGCACGCAACGTATGTAAAACAATCATATTGCTAGCTTTATTCTTAACTCATAATTTTTGTCGTTGAGTTCAATTTCTTATAATATACTGTATGATCTTTATGTGTATATATGTAGCCATTTGGTGAAGTTCCAGCGTTAGAGGATGATCATGTCACACTATTTGGTAAGTAGCTGTCATTCAATTGTCCATTACTTATGTATGAAAACAAGCTTATATAGGAGGAGATCAAAATATAGTACTTTGAGTTTGATGCATGTGCCACCAATTTTTTGACGGCTTACTTCCTATAAAGTCAAACCACCATCAAATGGCCTAGTAGTAAGGTGCATAAGAGGTCAAGGTTCAAACCTCCTTAGGTGTGTACGTTTAGGGGTGGTCGGGAAGGTCTCAAATGGTCTCGGGATTAACCTGGTGAAGTTGCGTAGATCCAAGTAAAAAAGACTCGCCTTCCACGAGTAACGTGAACTGAAAACCTAATCCTTTTTTTCTTCTATAGAAGGTCACTTGCATACAAGAGAATGTTTATCAAAAGAAATAAAATTAAGTAGTTCCTTACATTCGTTTGGTTAAATTTGTTAGCGAGTACATTTTTTGGTACAAATTAGTTGTAAGCTATATTTGTTTCGGTTTCATGATGGATAGGGGTTAATTTTTGGTAAAATGTGCAGAATCAAGAGCTATTACACAATACATAGCACATAAATATGCCGATAAAGGAACAAATCTGATAATGGAGGATCCGAGTAAGCTAGCAATCCAAACTGTGTGGATGGATGTAGAAAATCAAAGATTTGATCTACCGTTCACGAAGCTATTAGATATAGCTATGCAGGGGACTCGTAGCCAAGAGGCAGGATGCGAGTATGAGAAGATGATGTTTAATGTGCTTGATGTATACGAGGCACGGTTGAAAAAGAGCAACTATTTGGGCGGAGATAGTTTCACCATGGCAGATCTCCACCATCTCCCAGGCGTGCATTTCTTGAGGGCAACAAAGGTGAAAGGGTGGTTTCAGGGGCGTCCGCATGTGAGAGCTTGGGCTGCTAATATTCTTTCGAGACCTGCTTGGGTGAAAGTTGCGGCAATGTCTCCATGGTGAACAGTGAACATTGTAGCGGACTAGATTCAAAATCCCCTAAACTTACTGATAGTTTGTACTTTGTGAACGTGCATTCAATACATGTTGATTCCCCCCTGGATAAAAATGTGTTTTTGCTAAGAGTTACATCGAGTGTTGTACACTTTGCTTTTGATCGACAAAATGTAAAATATTATGTGCAACAAAATGTTTGTGTGATTTTCTGGTGATAATTACTGGTCAAAATTGGGTTCTCTTCTAATGATAATTAAATTAATCACTGTCAACACTGTTCTTTGTTGTTTGCTGGCCCATAACTTGTATTATATGCGTGATTGTTGACTACTGCTTGGTTGCCTAAAATGACTTCTTACCAAATGAACAAATAGCATATCAGATTAGAAAAGAATTCTTAAAACATACTGTATTTATAAAGTCCAGTTAGTTATAGCATTGGTTACATCATTTAAGAGTAAACTCCAAAATTCATCAAGGTGGTTTGCTCATTTTGGCAAAACTATTACAAGATGTTTGCCACAAATAAAAGCTGATATTTTGTTAAACACTGATTTTTAAAGAATGAATGATGACAATTGTCGAACACTCCAACTTATGGTTTTAGTTAGTCTTAAGTTGCAACGGCAAAGTGGAACTCAAACCCTCGATACACCTCCTTGCAATAGAAGAAACGTGTGTTCTATAGGTTTAAGTTGACAATTTAAAAAATAAACAAGTAATATAACAATGAGTATCAGAGATTGAGTTTTATAAACTTTAGTTTCCTCAAGCCAAGAATGTAATTTATTCGAAGGCTTAGCATTGACCGAGACCGCCAACTGGTCAAATGCCGATAGGAAATAAATGGCTCTTTAGCATTTCACAAAGGTCGTGTGACGTTACAATTGCATCATGGTTTAGGAGAAGATCTAGAACACTAGAACTAAAGTTTCATTTTGAAAAATAACCAAAAACGAATATAGAAACATAATGCAAGTACTGTTTATAAAAATACTTTAAATGTATATTTATATATTCTAAACCCCCTTTCACTTTATGACTTTAAATATTTCATTCAAAATTGTCTGCTACTACTAGTCCATTGTTTCACTTTTGCACCAAAGTATCAGCCCTTCAATCTATTACTAAAAGATTAGCTGCTGCTACTACTAGCTACAATAACAATATGACAGTAAAAATTTACGGTTTCATCGGTTCAAACGCAGTATTTCGTGCTCTAGCATGTCTCTATGAGAAGGATGTCGATTTTGAGTTCGTGACAGTCAAAATGCATTTACGAGAACACAAAAGTCCGGCTTACCTTGCAATGAGCGTAAGTATAGCATACATTATTACATTACAAGACTCGTTTTTATGTCGTTGACTTCAAATTTCTTTGTATCTTATGTGTGTTCATGATTTATATATGTGCAGCCGTTTGGTCAAGTTCCAGCGTTTGTGGATGGTGATATCACGCTATTCGGTAATTGAACAGTACACTATCTATGTAATTTTTGCTAGCTTATTTTGGGTACGATATAAAAACCTGAAAGGGTCCGAACTGCTTACATCTGAGTCAAAAAATTTCCTTTCGTGGTTAACTTGAAAAGGCAAAAAACTCATCCATTTACCCGTTTATAAATAGCTAGGGTCTCTTTGATCAGAAACATTCTTATGCAAAACAATAAGCAGTTTTTGTTACTAATCAATCTTAAATGACTATTATATATTGGTTTCCTAAGATATCATAACATGTGACAGAATCAAGAGCGATCACTCAATACATAGCACGGAAATACACGGACCAAGGAACCGAGCTAATAATGAAGGATCCAATAAAGTTAGCAATCCAAACAGTGTGGATGGAAGTGGAAAATCAAAAATTCGATCGAGCAACATGGAAGCGAATGCAAATAGCTGCGGGACGGATTCCAGGAGGACCAGGGGTAGTAGCAGAGTACGAAAAGAAGCTGTCCGAAGTACTTGATGTCTACGAAAAACGGCTGACCGAGAGCAAGTACTTGGGAGGAGATACTTTCACGCTAGCAGATCTTCATCATATCCCGAACATTGATTTTTTGTACGACACGAGGGTCAAGATGTTGTTTGAGGCGCGTCCACATGTACGCGCCTGGGCTGCTGGTTTGCTTTCTAGGCCTGCTTGGTTAAAAGTTATGTCCATGTCTTGAGGTCCGAGGGACTCGAGATCCGACCATTTTGTAGTAGTTCGAAGATGGTTCAACATTGGATTGTTTCAGAGCGCACTATGAACCAGAATAAAAATTTAGAATTGCGAATTTGAGAACATTTTCTTTTTCAAGTTGCACACGGTTTTGGCCAGATTGGAACGAACCTGATAGGTTTCGACTGTCAAGTCAGACCCTGTATTACTAAGCTTTTCTAGATATTTTGCCCTCAGGTTTCAGTTTGGCCTATTAACGAAAGCATTAAAATCTCGTAAAACACATTCCATTTATAATCGCATGAGCTATATAATGCTGATATAGCCCGGGTAGAAAAAACTGGGCCGACCTATTTTTTTTGTTTTATCAGCTTTGATACACACTCTACATACAACACTCGCACACTCTCTCAAATCTTCCGGAGTACGCTCTCACACATGCATAGATATTGCCGCCGTTTTCAACTTTTCGATTGGGTAATGAGTGGTGCCGTTTGTTTTTTGGTGGTTGTTTGTAGCTTTTGAGGGTAGTTGATGGTTGGGCTGTGGCTTTTGTGCGGGTTGATCTGTGTTCGTGACTTGGGGCTGTAGGTTGTGGGGGCAAATTTTTTTTTTTTTTTTACAATAACAACAAAATGTGGAAGAAAAAACTAGGATCCAAATGATAAATCGAGTATTGTTACTTAGAGATGAAAGATTTATAAGTTTTTAAAGTGTTGAATATTGGGTTTTACCGTTTTAGTATGTGAGTAGGGGGCAATTTGTGTTTTGAGTGGGGGGTACTTTCGAATAAAGGTCAATATTAAAAAAAAATTTACACTAAATTCTTAACTTTTTTGACGAGCCATGAGGGACACCACTGCCCATTGTTATACACTGCATCCGTCCCTGTTGGGATGTGGTTAATGTTTGTGAAAAATGTATAAATTTCTTTTTGAATGCCTTTGTTTTGGTGTTGTTTCAATTGCTATAGTAGTATATGTTGAGGTGTAAAATCGGTTTATATTAGGGTTGGATTGAAAATTTGTTTTTTTTTTTTGCTTAATAATGGTTTTGGCATATGGTGCGGTGCTCTTAGTGGTTACAATGTTTGCATTTGTGGTTATTATATCCAATAAGCACTTTTTTGAACCTACCAAAATGGTTATCTATCTTCGATTGATAGAACACATTACTGGGTGTAACGGTAACTGATGAACCACTACCACCACTCACCTTCAAGCATGAAACCCATTACTTTTGTGTGTGTTCGTGAGGTATATTGTAACATATGTTTTATTAAGTGAGATATTTTTCATGTTTGGTTTGGTGGTATTCATTACACTTGTTTGGTGGTGAGTTTGACGATATGCTGAATGGTTACATGATGTTAACGTGAAGGTGATGTAAATGATTACGTGGTGTTAAAGTGGAGGTAATGAAGGTAATGAGTTTAGTGACAGTGTGTTTTTTTTTTTTTGCTTAATATCTTAAATGAAAAATTTTCTTAATGCAACCAGAAAAAAGATTGTTTTTTTTGCTTAATACGAAAGTAAATCTTGTTTTTAAAAGGGTGCTAAAAAGAATGTTGTTTTCATCCAGGATCTTGTATCATAAATTTACCCACACATCTTTCTTTTATTATTTCTTCTCGTAACATAGCCCACTTGTTTTTAACATCTTCGGCTCTACCACACCTACTTTCCATGGCAACTAACATACCACTCTAATCCGCCGCCTTACTCCTCATGCTAACCATTGAATTGTCGTCTCTACTCTTTTGATCCCTCCAACATGTTTTTTATGTCGACATCATTACCTCATCTTTGTATATGTATAAAACTGCATAAAAGTTACGGGTTTTTTTCTCCTTTAAATTCCCTATTTAGATGGACTTGTCTCATTCAGGATGAAAAAGAAACAAAATATTTTCAGACATGATTATTAATCTAGACAATAACTATTTTCAGACAGGAAAAAAAAAGAAACAACCCCTAAAATAGTTTATTATATCAAATGTAAGGTGAGTTTATTTAATATTTCCTTCGCTCCAAATTAAAAGTTCACGTTTCTTTTTTTATATCTCAATTTAGGAAAATGAAATGTATGCCTAAAACTAAGACATAAAATTAGACCTAAAGTTGTGATTGGTGGATTTTAAAAGTTAATTGGTGGAGAATGATGAGAGAAAAGATGTGTAAGACAAATTTACACTTGACATGAATTGTATGGAGTATGTCTATTATTAGGCTTTAAGCAAGTTTGATCAAATTTACTATATTAAAAATCTTTAGTCGAACATATCATGAAACTTTAAGTCAAATCTATTTTGTACCAGTTTACTATACTACCTTTGTTTTAAATTATTATTACAAACTTTAAAGAAGACTTTAATTAATTAGCTAAGACTAAAACGGTTATTCTGCTAAAAGATAAGAAAAAATAAAGCAATAATATATGCATTTTTTTTAAATTATGTATTTTTTATAAAAAAACAATAATTTTAAAACGAAGAGAGCAAGTAAAACAAGGTTAGCATTAACCAGCACCATTTTAAAGTAGTGGCTCCACAAATAAATAATTGAAGAAATAAATAACAAATGGGTGACGTTGCAATTGCCTCATCTTTTTACAAGTATCTTGACTTCATTCACCATTCACGGATTCACCTATGTTCTTGTTGGTCAAACAGTCACAAAGTTGAGTTGATCGAAAATTGTCGATTTTTGAACTAAAGTTCCATATATACTTGCGATTTTTTGATACAACAATCTGAAATTTACAATATTTTAGTACTTAAGCAAACTAAAATTATCATGTTATTCTTTCCAGTGACTATGTCAAATGTATACGACTCATCTAAGTCATTTTCAATAAATTTCTTTTCTATTTGACTTTGTGTGTAAATTACTCTATTATTAGACGAGTACGCATGCTAGACGAGTACACATGCACAACAATGTGATTTTATAAGGGCAAATAGTTATACTGATATTTTGATTACACAAAATACTTAACCAAAATATTATTGTAATTATATGTCGTTATAAAATTTCGTCGCAATATATGTATACTTGTATATTATAGTTGACAAACCAAAGCATTTAAGAGTGTGCTTTCTAGTTTCTATTTCAATATAGTTGACGAACCAAAGTTTCCATTTCAATGTAATTTCAACCGTGTATGTCTCACGTTTCAACTTTCTTTTACATTTAAGTAGTTTTCATTTTAAAGTAAAGGTAATTTACTTTGCTCTTTTTTTAGAACTTTAAGTTTTCAAGAAATAACATAGATGCTTAATAAGAGCATCTACAATGGTAAAAGTCTTTAAAGACTTTTTATTATTCTACAAAGTCTTTTTTAAGTGGTTTTACTATTGTGTGAAAAGCTTTTTGGTGAAGCTTTTTACAAAGACTTGGGGTATGTTTGACGCGCAAACTTATCAGAGTTTATCATAGCATGAGTTTATTTTTTTTTAGAAAAATAAGTTACCATTAAAAATAAGTCTCGTTTAGCACACACAGCTTGAAGGAGTATGTAAAAAAATAAGCTACTAAATGAAATACTAGTTGAACTAGCATGTAAGAATAAGCTCCAGCAACCCGCTCCAGCGATCCGCTCTCCAAACATACCCTTGGTAAACACAAGTCTTTTGTAAAAGTCATAGTCATTCAATGTGTTTAGTATTAATGGCATTAAATGCATCAAGTCTTTAACACTTGATGCATTGTAGATGCTCTAAGTAGTGTCAAAACGCAAATTCAGTGGTCAAATAACCGAAAGAGAATATGAAAAGATAATAGGACTGTTTCTGCAGTATTTTGCATTATATATATATATATATATATATATATATATATATATATATATATATATATATATATATATTCTAGTTAAAGTAGTGTAGTATCTTATAATTGTTAAAATGAAAAGTGTTTTGGACCATTTGTTCTATTATATTGATTAAGATGACATAAATGTCATTAAATGAGAATAAAAAATAGAATTAATTATTTTTTGTATAGCCAAAGGGTATTTTAGGTAATTACTATTTGATTAAATGTAGTGTATGTTACAAATATGTCTTTATTACCTCCATAACTCTAATTGTAACCCCTCCCTATAAATTGTCTTTTGACTAGAAATTTATTAACTAACACCATTTATCCATCATTAATATCATCTAATAGTAATCAATAGATCCAACGGTTTCGTAGTGTACGACTCGGTGGTGTACGAGTCGGTGTACGAGTTCGTGGTGTACAAGTCGGTGGTGTACGTGTCGGTGGTGTACGAGTTCATGGTGTATGAGTTCGTAGTGTACGATTCAGTGGTGTACGAGTCGGTGGTGTATGAGTTCGTGCTGTATGAGTCCGTGGTGTACGAGTCCGTGGTGTACGAGTCCGTGGTGTACGAGTCGGTGGTGTACGAGTCGGTGGTGTACGAGTTCGTGGTGTAGGAGTTCGTGGTGTACGAATTTGTGTCAATAAATAAATAGATATGAAGATGTATCAAGAAAAACACTACCATATAAACGTCATGTTAAATTAAAATTAAATAGTGTTTAGAATAATAAATTAAAAACCTTACACAAAATGGGGCATGAATCTTGTAATTAAATTTAAGTTTATTTACTAAATTGTCCTTTGACTAGATATTTATTACACCAACACCATTCATTAACCATTAATATCATCTAACACTAATCAATAGATCCAACGGTTTATATTACTTCTTATTTTAACAATTTTAAGAAGCTACACCACATTAACCCTCATCTATATATATATATATATATATATCTATATATATATATATATATATATATATATGTATATATATATATATATAATGAGGTTCATGTAGGATAGTTCTTATTGTAAGAAGAATAGGAAGCCAATGAGCAATTAACATGTGGAAAATCAGCATTTAAATTGAAAAAGAAAGAAATTAATACTTAAAGGGCAATATAGGTATTTGAAATTTACTAATCTTGAAATACATCCCTACAAAATTGCTTCCATCAAAAGACCACGTCTCTTTCTTTATCCTAAAACTCTTTCGCACCATCTGCCATAACTATCATTAACTCGATCCTATCTCTCCGACTACCTTCTATTCGATTTGATTTACTAAGATCGCTACCTATTATATTTTTTCTTTGTTGTCTTTTATTGATGTATCGAAAGATGTGATGTGGTTATTTACTAAATCCTCATGTCGACATCGTTGTTGCAATTGCTGGAGTACATGAAAATTACCAGTGTTGTCGTCACTATCGAAACCCGTTAACAAAATTCCTGACGTATATCCATGTTGTGCATCATTGATATTTTGATGATGTAGCAACTATATACTAATTATATATCATTTTCAAATATAGTTTTTGTAAGTTCATGTATTAGTTTTAGTTGTAGATCGTTCACTTATGTGAATCAACATTAAATATCAAATCTTGTTTGTTCATCTAATAAGACATGTATCAATTACTTAACTCTTTGTTGTAAATTGTGAAGCGATGTTGAACTTGCATGTTTTAAATATTTGTATCATGCATATATAGATTTTGTGTGTACAAAATTAAACTAAACGATATATAAAATCTATCTTTGCCTTCGATGTTCATAGTATCGGTTTTGTCGGCGTTCTTTGCCATAACGATTTTACTAGAGACATCATAGAATCATTATACTTTGAGCTCAACGCCGTATACTACTCGTTTCGAGTTGCAAATTAAAATATTTTTCTGGTGTTACGCTATTCTTTCAATCCATGACTTGTCTCATTTCAGACATATCATAATTTGTTTTGCACTTTAATTAGTTATTGTAGTGTATCAATTTATTTTTTAGTAACGTAGCAATTAATTATCAAATTTAGGTGCATCACTTTATACGCTTAGCCATATGGCCGACATATATCTCCCTATTGGGTGTCAAATTTTAATGTTATGGATCACTTGGTTCTGCATCAATTTTGTTGTGTATTAATTTACTATTTTGTTATGTATCTATTTTAATTTTTGTTATGCATGTGTGAGTTTTAATTATTTTTTATACATGTTTCTGCATGAAACCAATTGTGTATCAAACATGCTAAGCTATTTAAATTTGTGGGTTAGTTTCTCTAGGATTTATACCAAAATGAATCACTATTTTATATTTATATAGTGCGTCGTAAATTTTTGAATCATTATTTGAATGGCGTGTATCAGATTGGTATTCATAAATGACGTTGAGAAAAAGAAGTCAACCGGTTTGTGTTTTCAAAACTAATAAGAAATTCCCCTACATTTTTGGATAATGATACACAATGCCCTCATGGTTTAATTGTTATTACACATTTGCCATTCATCTAATTTTGATTTAATGACATCATCTTTGATACATCGGACGGCCTAGATCACTTCCTATACTTCCTATTTTAAGATACTTACTTACATTAACCTCCCTCTATATATATATATATATATATATATATATATATATAGTGTTGGGTTCTTTTCAGAACCAAATGAAAGTACAGAACTGCGAGAACCAATCTAGACCGTCTATAATTTGATCAATGGATGAAATGGTGTGTGGCATAATTGTAATTTAAACTAAAACCAATTATTATTATTTAAAACGTCAAAGGGCATTAATGTAATTTTTTATACTAACTTTACAAAAACTGTTCCAAATAATTCGGATCATCTCCAAAATTAATTGATAGAAGTAAACTTTCTATCTCAATTAGGGTTGCCGCCCATAACAATTTTCATCACACAAAAATTCGCTACAGTTGCCATCACCAAATTGAGGTTTAAATATTGGATCAAATATGATATTCCTTTGTAGATCCAAAACCACAAACCAAAAGAAACTTTGCCTTAGGGATTTCGATCTTGTATTTTACGATGACGTCACTGGTCAAGGTCGTTGAGAAATGCAGATCCAAAACCACGAACCAAAAGAAACTTTGCCTTAGGGATTTCGATCTTGTATTTTACGATGACGTCACACACATATTCAAGAACATATAAAAAGGAGAATTTATTGAGAAATGAATTGATTCGTAAGTTCACATTATTGTATTTATTTCAAATTGTTTTTGATCTCTGAATAATGTTTTTCTCATCTCTTGGTTCTTTTTTAGTTTTCTAGGTTGGACCAATTTTGAAAGGATATAGTTATATGTTATATGACTATGTTAACTTGTTTTGCATGAGTAATTTTAGATACGTATATATGTTGATATGATTAAAAATACATGTGCATACGTTTGTTTATATGTTCCAGTCAGCAACCGTGTCATGATCGTCTCAAACTTAATGCTCCTTTTCATAATCGGTTATCTTCGGATCAGGTAGATGAGCTGGATAGGGCAGTATCGAGGGACGAAATTCGTAGGGCTGTTTGGAACTGTGGCGAGAATAAGTCTCCTGGCCCCGATGGTTATACGTTTGAATTTTTTAAAAAGTATTGGAGTCTTGTCGGAGCGGATTTTTGCGATGCGGTCGACTATTTTTTTAAGTCTGGTACGTTTCCAAGGGGGTGTAACTCGTCTTTCATCGCCTTAATTCCTAAAGTTAATGATGCTAAGTTCGTTAATGATTTTCGGCCTATCAGTTTGATTGGATGCGTTTATAAGGTGATCACGAAAGTCTTAGCTAATCGTTTGGCTACTGTTATATCCGATTTAGTTTCCGAGACTCAATCGGCCTTTGTTGCTAATAGACAAATATTGGACGGTCCTTTTATCTTAAATGAGATGTTAAACTGGTGTAAGAGAAAAAAGAAGCAAGCTATGTTTTTTAAGGTTGATTTTGCTAAGGCGTATGATTCGGTTCGGTGGGATTATCTCTTGGATATTCTTCATGCGTTTGGGTTTGGGCCGAATTGGTGTAGGTGGATCCGTGGTACTTTTACTTCCTCCATGGCTTCCATATTGGTTAATGGTAGCCCAACGTCCGAGTTCCCTTTTTGTTGTGGGTTGAAACAAGGTGATCCGTTGGCCCCTTATCTTTTCATTCTTATTATGGAGTCGTTACATATCTCTTTCTCCCGTGTTGTTGATGATGGGCTGTTTAAAGGTTTTCAATTGCATGGCTCGGTTAATATTTCTCATCTTTTTTATGCTGACGATGCCATGTTCATTGGAGAGTGGTCCGAACAGAACTTACATAATATTGTTAAAGTTCTTAATTGCTTCCATCTTGCGTCGGGTCTTAAGATCAACATTGCTAAGAGCCAAGTCTTGGGTGTCGGGGTTTCTCAGAATGTTGTTGTGCAGGCGGCGAATAGGATCGGGTGTGCTGTTTTGAACACTCCTTTTCGTTATCTTGGTGTGACGGTTGGGGAGTGTATGTCTCGGAAGTCGGCTTGGGTTGGCTTGGTGAACAAACTCCAAGCCCGGTTATCTAAATGGAAGGTTAAAACCCTTTCCATAGGCGGCAGATTGACCCTTCTTAAATCCGTTCTTGGGGCCTCTCCAATTTATTATATGTCAATCTTTAAGGTTCCAAAAGGCGTGTTGAAGACTATGGAATCTATCCGTAGTAAGTTCTTCAACGGTGTTGATTCTTCGGATAGAAAGATTTCGTGGGTAGCTTGGGACAATGTCTTAGCGTCCAAACTGAACGGTGGTCTTGGTGTCTCAAGTTTCTTCGCGTTGAATCGTGCTCTTTTGTTGAAGTGGGTGTGGCGCTTCATTTCTGGCGATGGCTCTTTATGGTGTAAAGTTATTCAAGCGATTTATGGCTCAAAGTTTGATCTTCATGTGACCGATCAACCCTCGATTTGGTGCTCTATTTTACGTGAAGTAAAATCTTTGAAAGATTCTGGTTTTGATTTTTCTTCGCATTGTAAGAAGCGGATTGGGGACGGGTCTTGTACTAGTTTTTGGTATGATATATGGTTAGCTGATGCCCCTCTTTGTGTTCAGTTTCCCCGTTTGTTTGCTCTCGAATTGGATAAGGAGATTGTGGTGGCTAATAAAATGGGAGCTTCTTCGGTCTCAGCTTCTTTTCGCCGGGACGTGCGTGATGGAGCTGAGCGGCAGCAGTGGGATGACCTTTCTTCAATTATGAACTCGGTTGTCCTCTCGTCTTCCAAAGATAGGTGGACTTGTGATTTGTCGGGAGATGGAGAGTTCAAGGTTAAAGTCATCAGAAACTTTATTGATGACTTGTTTCTCCCTTCGTCGGATGTTGCAACGAGATGGGTAAAATTCATTCCCATTAAAGTTAATGTTTTTTCTTGGCGTGCTCGTCGTGATAGGTTACCTACTAGAGTCAATCTTAGCCGTAGAGGTGTTTTGTTGGATTCCCATCTGTGTCCTCTTTGTAATGCTGCTATGGAGGATGTTCAGCATGTTTTCTTTCGATGTGACGTGGCTCGGGTTGTTCTTCGTAAAATTTGTCGTTGGTGGGATTTGGATTGGCAGGAGATTTGTTCTTTCTCGGATTGGGATGCTTGGTTCTTATCCTTTCGACTTTCTTCCCGTCTCAAGTCTATTTTAGAAGGTGTTTTTTATGTTGCTTGGTGGCGGATTTGGAGGCTTAGAAATCAGTTGGTCTTTGACGCTTCGCCTCCTAATCGTTCGACAATTTTTGATGACATTGTTTCTTGGTCCTTTTTATGGTGTTCTAGTAGATGTAATAGGGTTTTTTCTTGGGAGTATTGGTTAAAAAACCCCTATCTTATTTCTTTGTAATGTCTTTCTAGCTCCTTGCTAGTTTTTTTTTAATAAAGTTGCCGTTCAAAAAAAATTAAAAGAAATACATGTGCATGCTCTAGAGATTGACGAAGTGTTTAGCTATCGTTTAATTAATTATCTTTTTTGATGTTGCTGAAACATATTATTTGATACGAGGAAGATGATAATTTTATATCATGAAGACCGCGATGCACAAGAGGAGCTTGTTTGGTTTCAATTTTAGCTTTTAAAATAGGTTACTTATTACATATATGTTATATCATAGTTGTCACCAAAAAGTAGCTTATGACAACAAATACACGTATGCATCTTTAAACAATGGGTTAACGTGATAAGATTATTGAAGTAATAATGTATGTGTAGATTCTACAAATTATGAGTAAGTGTGCATATATGTTCAGTTAGATTAGGCAAATATATAACAATACTTGTTATGATTAAATTTGTTTGCATCATTTGATATAAGAAATAATTGTATATATGGGTTTTATTAGTTGTTATGATTAAATAATTCGTTTATTAATTATTTGTGGTTGATAGAATATTTTCGTGTTTTTCCGCAAAATCACTGAACAAAAGAAGATAAGTTGGGGTTAAGTATTGTCCAATTATATCTTGGATGAGTTGCTTCTTCTATTAGAATTTTAGAGTCGCTTGTCCCCTCAATTAGAGTATTATGATTACATTGTTTTGAAAAGTAATTCTCTTTATTTTTAGAATTTAGATTTATATGTGATTCAGGCTTATGTATTTTGATGGTTATGATGGGAGTGTATTGTTCATTGCCTTTTTCTGGTTGATTGTTTAGGATTCAAGTGTTTGCGGTTCAACCTTTGATAAAATCTATCATTTTATTTGATGAACACGTACAAACTGAATAAGTGTATATATGTGTTTTGATATAACAGTACTTCTTATAATTAAATTTGTTTGCATTATTTGATATAAGAAAAGGTTGTGCATATGTGTTTTGTTTGTTGTTATGTTTAAATTATTCGTTTTTTAATTGCTTTACAGGTACGAGTATGATGAGCAATATGAAGATTGCACGTGTGTTTTGTACAAACTATCTAGCGAGAAGATAGTTATGATAAAATTAAAGAGTAAAGACACAAGTGCACGCAGTAGATACAAGTGTACATAAACTAACTTCAGTGCATATATACAAGAGCATATAGATGACTCAAATGCACGTATACATACCAAGAAATTGATATTCTCTAACGAGGGAAAATACATATGTTAGTTACTTTTAGATTTTTTTTATTAAATATCACTAGACACATCTAAACCTTCATTTGTTAGTTACTTTTAGAATTTTTTTTATTTGAATTGTATATCACATGATTTTAGATTTTATGTTTAATGTTTTTGTTTTGAAATGTATACGGCACATGTAAAATATTTATGTTTGCCATTTCATGCACTTGTATAAATATTTATGACCAAAACACATTATAGGTTTAATCAATTAAACACTAAAAACATATATAAAATTAGATTATCTGAAAAAAACACATGCACCTTACCTTTTCAAAACTAAATATGCTGAAAAAAATATTTAATAAAAATTCCTAAAATTTAGGAACTACAAAAACGTTTTTTATTTAAAAAATTCAAAAAAATGTAATTTTACGTATATACCCTTTTGAATTAAATTAAAAAGATAAATATGAAAAGAAATATGATTGGTTGAGGCTGGTTCTCGCACTTCTGTACATTTATTTGGTTCTGAAAAGAACCTCACCCTATATATATATATATATATATATATATATATATATATATATAAAATATACTATATATGGGTTTTTTCCTAATAATGGACTGCCCAGGCGCTCACATGATACGAATAGACAAGACAAGAGCTGATGTGTCAGCTCCTGATTGGTTAGTAAATGATTGATCAGCTCCTGAGGGACAAAGATGTTACCTGCTGATCAATCAAAAGCTGACACATCAGCTCATGTCTCCCCTTATCATGTGCCCCTAGGGCACATATTAGAAAAACTCTATATATATATATCATTAGAGAAATGAAACACCGCTGTTTTTGACATGATTTCACTGTTCATCCAAACAACTGTTCAACTCTTGGCCCAGTTACTCTAGACATGCTTAAACGCCACTTGGCTTGCGTCCCGTTCATTTTTCTCATATGCTAGATGTTCTTTTGGAGCTTGACTGGTCAAAAGATAAAGAAGTGACGTGGCCAGCTCTTTACCACTTATTTTTGCTTGGCCCCTACACGAGTGTATGGATTGTAAATCATGAAAGAACAGTAGCAACGACACACTTTTTGTTTTTTTCCTTAGTTTTAATTAGAGTAGGAGTAGGTGTATAAATTTTTAGCATACATCTTAAAGCCGTCATTTCAATTTTTAGTTACTGTAAGTTTAAATTTTTAAGTAATTTAATAGTTATTTATTGGGTTGACTGAATTACTGTATATACTAAAAACGACATAAAACGATGTCGTTTTACGGCACCGAAACCGTAAGACCAAAAATCGGCCCAAACTAAAAAAAACTATTCCTGGCCCAAAATAGCGAAACAAAAGAAAAGTTGCACAACGGCTCCTCAACTTTTAACTATTTACGACTTTTTTATATAATAATCTTTATTTATCAAATATATAACACATATTTATCGATTCATTCAAATCAAAAGATACTCGCAGAAAGATCTTCCAATTGCGAACAAAAGGAACCCAATATTACAATGCTTCTGACATACACACGATTTTATAAAAAATGTTGAAGTTTAATATGAATAGAAAAAAAAGAAAATTCACACAACGTACCCTCAACTTTTATCTATTTACGACTTTTTATATTAAACACTTTCTTTATCAAATATATAACACATATCTACCGATTCATTCAGATAAAAAAATACCCACGAAAATTTTTTCGAATTGCGAACAAAACGAGCCCTATATTGCAATGCTTATGGCATACATACGATTTTATAAAAAATGTTGAAGTTTTCCCGCCGCAACGCGCAGACACATTCCGACTCAATATTTATTCGAAATCGATTCGCAAAAAATTATGCCCCGCAGCAACGCGCGAGGAATTTTGCTTGTTTATATGTAAGTGTCATTTCCCATTTTCCCTTTTCTTACTTCATTAAAAAAAATCATTATTTTCTAGTTCAGCTGCTTTTTTACAACTTTCATCTTTTGAAAATATATCAAATACTCCTAGTAGTTTATTGCTAGTACAATATGGCAATAAAACTTTACGGGTCCTTTGGTTCAGACACAACTCAACGTGTTCTGGCTTGACTATACGAAAAGGAAGTCGATTTTGAATTAGTTATAGTCGACACGGTTACTGAAAAACACAAAACGCCTTAGTTCCTTGCACGCAACGTATGTATAACAATCATGTTGCTAGCTTTATTCTTAACTCATATTATTTGTCGTTGACTTCAAATTTCTTATAGAATATGATCTTTATGTGTTATATATGCAGCCATTTGGTGAAGTTCCAGTGTTAGAGGATGGTCATGTCACACTATTCGGTAACTAGCTGTCATTCTATTGTCCGTTACTTATGTATGAAAATAAGCTTACATAGGAGGAGATCAAAATATAGTACTTTGATAATTTAATGCATGTACATAAGAGGTCAAGGTTCAAAACCTCCTTAGGTGTGTACATTTAAGGGTGGTCGGGAAGGTCTAAAATAGTCTCGGGTGTTGGGTAATCTTGATGGGTCAAGTCGGGTCACATGTATGGTCATGGATGAGTATGTAGGACAACCTAGTAATTAATGAAAGTCTTCAATGAGATTGAAACCGACACAATAAAGAGCATTTATCTGGTCTTATTGCTCATTACTAATAACGATTTTGTTATGCCTTAGTGTTTGTTTTTATTTGTCTTTATTTAAGTTAATTATATGTCAGTTTTATGTTTGTAGTATTCTTTGTTTAGCTATAAATTGATAGAAAATCATCAGTAAGAATGTACTCAGTTTTCCCTTCTAATATACACACATTTGAAACCCATCTTGTTGTTTTTTAATTGGTGTTTTCCGGGGTTGTGTTCTTGGGGGTAAAGGGACTGATTACTACACTTGGTATCAGAGCCGCACTCGATTAAAGGCGGGTTTGAGAGTCGTTTTCAAGAAAAGGTGTAGCCCATCGCTGCAAGGTAGACGCAGCAGGAATCGGGTTTTGTCTTGGAAGGGGGTGTGTAAGCTACCTTTGATCAGTTATTCCATGTTGAAGAGACTAACCGGCAAGAGTGCGTAAAACGAACGGAAAGGATCCGTCAAAGCAGGTGGCTTTGGATTTGGTTCGTTCTGCAGGTGCAAGAAGACCGTAGAGTGTGTAGCTTGTCTTCTTGGTCGGTGCAATAGGTCTCGTGAAATGAGTATGATCGGAAAAGGATTGTAGCTTCGTGTGTGTTCGTCGTGAGACACTAACCAAAGATGCGTGATAAACGGGCACGATGACATCAAAGCAGGCGGATTTGATTCGGTTCGTTTGGCGGGTGAAAGAAAACAGTG
This sequence comes from Tanacetum coccineum, assembly GCA_026074375.1. Lineage (NCBI taxonomy): Eukaryota > Viridiplantae > Streptophyta > Magnoliopsida > Asterales > Asteraceae > Tanacetum > Tanacetum coccineum. The sequence continues at coordinate 5,730 of BQNB010063449.1, read as the reverse complement.
GAAGCGGGTGGCTTTGTTTTCTTGATCGATGGAAAAGTGCTCTTGGAACAAGCTTGAGTAAAGATGTTAGGGGTTGTGATGTTATGATCACACGTTCTACCCTTATCGACATGTTTGTATGATTAACCAAAGGCGCAGAAAAAAAGAGCGAAAGGAAATCAAAGCATGTGGCTTTGAGTTTCGTTCGTGTTGCGGGTATTAGATGCCAGTAAAGGTGGTGGTCACCTTGTTTTCTTGTTCAGTGGAAGAATCTTACGAAATAACATTGATCGGTGAAATAACACGGCGTGAACATTATGGCGATGGAAGTTTAAATCATGTGGCTTCGGATGTGGCCGAGGAAGAGGTCGTGGATCCGGGAAAAGTCAAGATGGTAATGAACGTATCCAACGGGATGCCATGTTACATGTTACTAGTGAAAAATAAATAAATCAAAAGGAGTTGAGCTGCTGACTTTGGAGGTGGTCGGGAGGAGATCGTGGGTCCGGGAGGAGTCGAGATGGTAATGAACGAGTGTTATGAACTAGATAGAGGACCGTGAAAGAAGCTTAGGTCAAGATCATCTAGATTACGGGGGTGAATGTTGGGTAATTTTGATGGTTCAAGTCGGGTCACATGTATCATCATGGATGAGTATGTGGGTCAACCTAGTAATTAATGAAAGTCTTCAATGGAATTGAAACCGACACAATAAAGGGCATTTATTTGGTCTTATTGCTCATTACTAATAACGGTTTTGTTATGCCTTAATGTCTGTTTTTATTAGTCTTTATTTAAGTTTAATTGTATGTCAATTTCATGTTTGTAGTATTCTTTGTTTAGCTATAAATTGATAGGAATTCATCAGTAAGAATGTTCTCAGTTTTCCCTTCTAATATACACACATTTGAAACCCATCTTGTTGTTTTTTAATTGGTGTTTTCCGGGGTTGTGTTCTTGGGGTAAAGGGACTGATTACTACATCGGGATTAACCTGGTGAAGTTGCGTAGATCTAAGTCAAAAAGACTCGCCTTCCACGAGTAATGTGAACTGAAAACCTAATCCTTTTTTTCTTCTATAAAGGGTCACTTACACACAAGAGAATGTTTATCAAAAGAAAAAAAATTAAGTAGTTCCTTACATTCGTTTGGTAAAATTTGTTAGCGAGTACATTTTTTGGTACAAATTAGTTGTAAGCTATATTTGTTTCGGTTTCTTGATGGATAGGGCTTAATTTTTGGTAAAATGTGTAGGGTATGTTTGGCGACACGTAACAGTAGCAGTAAGCAGTAGCAGGAGTAGGAGCATGAGCATGAGCAGTAAGCAAGAGTAGTAAGCAGGAGTAGTAAGCTGTAGCTGTTTGTTAAAAAAAGGTGTTTGGTAACGTAGCTGTAAGTTGTAATTAAAAAGTGTAAAATTACGAAAAAAGACATAAAACCTAATTAAAGAAAGTATAAATTTTATATTTGAGGGCATAAATGTAATTTTATAACAAATTGCTTGGAGCAGTTCCGAAATGCTTCTTCAAGAAGCATCTGAGATTGGAGCGGCTAAACAATATTCAAACGCTTGTTGAGGTGTTGCCAAACAAGCTTTTAATCTAAAATGCTTACCGCTTGTCGCTCCTAAACGCTCCAAAACGCTTGTTGCCAAACACAGCCGTAGAATCCAGAGTGATTACACAATGCATAACACATAAATATACCGATAAAGGAACAAATCTGATAATGGAGGATCCGAGTAAGCTAGCAATCCAAACTGTGTGGATGGATGTAGAAAATCAAAGATTTGATCTACCGTTCATGAAGCTATTAGAAATAGCTATGCAGGGGACTCATAGCCAAGAGGCAGGACATGAGTATGAAAAGGCAATGTTTAATGTCCTTGATGTATACGAGGCACGGTTGAAAAAGAGCAACTATTTGGGTGGAGATAGTTTCAACATGGCAGATCTCTACCATCTCCCGGGCGTGCATTTCTTGAGGGCGACAAAGGTGAAAGGGTGGTTTCAGGGGCGTCCGCATGTGAGAGATTGGTCTGCTAATATTCTTTCGAGACCTGCTTGGGTGAAAGTTGCGGCAATGTCTCCATGGTGAACAATAAACATTGTAGCGGACTAGAAAAAATCACCTATAACGATTACAAAACTTACTGATAGTTTGTACTTTGTGAACGTGCATTCTATACATGTTTTTGCTAAGAGTTACATCGAGTGTTGTAAATTTTGCTTGTGATCGACAAAATGTACAATATTATGTGCAACAAAATATTTGTGTTATTTTCTGGTGGTATGGACTTATGACTGAACTTAATGGTCAAAACTGGGTTCTTTTCTAATAATAATGAATTAATCACTCAATAGTGTTCTTTGTTGTTTGCTGGCCCATAACTTGTATTATTAGGGTCCTACTATTCGAACAATAATTCCACTAATAAGACCATAGTCAAACATAACTTGACATTTCTTTCACTTTTTAACTTTCATAGATTTACTCAAAACATAGAAAAACCAAATGCATAAAAATCAAGAAAACTAAAAGTCATTTACTACTTCTATACTTGTATCACCACCCTTCTCTCTCATCTCTAAAAAAACCAACACAGATCTACTGCCATCTTTATATGTTATTCGTATATCCAAAAAACCCTTTCATTACTTTACAATAATTTAACAAATCATTTCTTTTAAATGTAAGCTTTTACTGTCATCTTTATATATTATATCTAACATTATAATATGATTCCGACGAGATTTACGCCGGAATCTCAATCTGGTGTCTCAAGTTTCAATGGGTCGGATGATTTTTGCGATGTAGCAGAACCGAAAAAACATGGGGAAGATCGAGGTTTGGGACCGGAAAAATAAATTAACACAGACATAAAAAAACATAAATCTAAAAACCAAAACACACAAAAACTTAGATCTAGATGGGTGGTGATTTAAACACACACAACTTAAGAGTCGACGGTGGTGAATTGGTGGTTGAAGTAACCGGGAAACGTGGAGCCAGCAGTGGTGGGCGGTACTGAAGAATATGGTGGAAAGTTGCCGAAAAAGGAGCATGTGATGGTGGTTTAAAAGTGGGTTGTGGAAGAAAGAAATCCATGAAGAAGATAGAGAAAAAAACATAAAGTGACTTTGAAAGTTGTAACAGTTACTTTAAAAAAAATGAAGGTGTTGGTGTTTATGAAAGAGAAAATGATTTAGCAAATAATTAACACATTATTAGTGATAAAGTGATTATTGAAAATGATTATCTAATTAATAGTGTTTAGTTAGTAAAAAATTGGTGTTCATTTAGAATGCCCTTATTATTATCATAAAATTTTGAATGAAAATCATGTAACTTTGTATTATACATGTGGATGCATGATTGTTGGCTATGCTTAGTTGCCTAAAAAGACTTTTTACCAAATGAACAATGATATGTGCTTAATTACACATATCTTTTACCTCTGAAAACGAGCTTAAATGACCAAAAACAGACAAAAACTGCCAAATATATGTTTGTTTTGCATTTGTATTGTGCAGGAAGTGGATATCATCAAAAAGACAGAAAACCAAGCCAAAATGACAAAACTGAGCATGGAATGGAAAAGACTGTGCAAAATCAAGGCCAAAGTCCAAAAATGCCAAAGTCAGAGTCAATACTGAAGAATCAGCAGTCAAACCGGAGCCGGAACTGAAGAATACTATTGAATGCAATCTTAACCCATCTGATGGGCCGGGAAAGCCCAATAGTATATTTATGAAGACTGTGAAGACCAAATGGGCCCTCAATCAATTACAACAGCCCATTTGTGTGCAATTGACAAAGACTGTGAAGACTTTGAAGGCCCAATCCTAGCCCAGTTACAGCCAATCTCAGCCATTGTACACACAAAACCCACTTCATAACCTTATTGGGCTTGAAAAAGCCCAATAACCAAACCTGTACCTTATTGGGCCCAAACCAAACCCAATTGGGCCCAATAGCCCAAACCAAACCCAGTTGGGCCCAATACAAGCCCAATGGGCCCAACACAAAACCCAAGCCCAAATCACCCTTTTTTATAAAACATAAGGACCAAAATGTAAATTTTAAAACTTTGTTTTATAATTAAAATTGAAAAAAAATAAAGAAAAGGGCTAAAAATGCCAAGTTTGAAAGTTGTTTTATAATGAAAATGAAAGAAAATACCACAAGGGCTGGTTTTGCAATTCACTCAAACTCCCTTTTATTAAAACAACAAGGACTGTTTTTGCAATTACCCATAACCTTTTTAATTCTTTTTGTTAATAAACCAGAGGGACTATAACTGTCAAATACCAAACCTCTTTTATAACTAAAACCCGGCTTAAAATGAAATGAATAAAGAAAGAAAGTATAGGGGCTATTGTTGCATCATCTTCATACTTCGGTTTAAACAACCCAACCATAACTGTACCACCCCTCGTTTCCCGCCAGTACCCAAACCAGAGATTCCCACGGTTTATAAGCCCAAACCACCTCCCTAAGTACTTTCCCAGCCTACCCCTCACCTATACCCACTTCCCACTTGCATATTTAGCAATGCCAGGTTGGCCATCCACAAACCCGAATCCCATCTATGGCTGAGGTTGAGCTATGAAGTAGCACAAAGGCATCCAAGGGCCTAGGATTGCTGCTTGGACTCCCTACACTCACAACAAACACAAACCAAGGAGTTTCGACTTCTATAAAAGAGAAAAGAGCAACCCGAAGCCACACACTAGTTTTTACTTAGCTTTATTTTACTTAACTTTTTATAAAAATTGTAGCTTAAGCTTCCAGCTTACTTTTTATTGTAACATTGTTGTTTTTAAGCAAATTAATTGAAATTTAAAGTTTATCTCAAGTTTCTTAAATTTTCATTTGTGAGTTCTTAAATTCGTGTTCAAATTGTGAAGAAAAGTATGTTTTTATGGTTGCTTAATAATTCCATTATCCCTAATCTCAGTTTGTTTTAATTAGTTTTAAGTTAAATCAGTTAAAAAGTTCTTTTTACTTAGTTAAGGGGGTGTTTGGTAAAAGTTCAAAATGGGTCAAATTGGGGGCTTCATGGGTTACAAACACTCAGCCACCTTTGGCTGAGTGTGAGTGACTAATTTGACCAAGAAAACCCTGTCCTGCAGTTTAAAATTTAAAATTTAGTTAACTTTGAGCTTTTGTCAAAATCTTATAAAAAATTAAGCCTTTAAAGCTTAAGCTGTTGGGACAGCTTAAGCTTCTCATTTTTGAGCCTGATTTAGTCACTAAAATCCTTTTTTAAAACACTTTGGTTCTGCCCTCTTTACTTTGACAAATTAAGTCAAAGTGTGGCTTTGCAATTTTTTTTAAAAACCCCCAATTTTAAGCTGCAAATTCAGCAGCTTAAATTGTTTGCTAGACCCTCATATTTTGGGATTAGGCTTATTGACCACCATTCTAAAGCTGTTTGGGTTTGCTTTTGGGTAAAAGTCATTTTTGGGCTTATTTTCATAAGCCAAAAATAAGCCCCTCAGCCACTGGTGCCCTCCCCTGGTGCAAAAAGCACTCTTTCAGCCATCTTTTTCTTTGAAAATAGATTAATAAGCACTAGATTATTTTGTAGTTTCATTAAGCCCCTAGGTAGACCTTTAAATCCCCAAGCTTTCTTAGCTTAACTCACTCTTTAGCTTAGCTTAAATTAGGCTTAAAGTAGCACTTTTTCTGTTTTCTTTCCAAAACTGTCAATATAGCTTATTCTTAGTTCAGCTTATTTTAGGGCTT
>BQNB010063448.1:0-35679 GCA_026074375.1 Tanacetum coccineum | reverse complement strand
TCATGGTGACTCAAGTACCCCGTGGTTTGCCGATTATGCAAATTACCACGCGGGAAATTTCATTGTTAAAGGGATGTCGTCCGAACAAAAGAACAAGATTTTCAAGGATGTTAAACACTACTTTTGGAACGACCCTTATTTGTTCAAAATATGTGCGGATCAAATGATCCGGCGGTGTGTTGCTGGCCAAGAAGCTGTTGACATCCTCATAGCTTGCCATAGTAGACCCACCAGGGGACATTACGGTGCCAACTACACCGCCAAAAAGGTTTTTGACTTAGGAATTTATTGGCCCACGATTTACAAAGATGCCCATGACTTGGTCACCCGATGCGACACTTGTCAGCGTCAAGGAAAAATTTCGCAGCGTGATGAAATGCCTCAAAATTCCATCCAAGTTTGCGAAATCTTTGACGTGTGGGGCATCGATTTTATGGGGTTGTTCTCGTCTTCACGAGGGAACAAATATATACTCGTGGCGGTCGACTATTTGTCAAAATGGGTTGAAGCAAAAGTACTCCCCACCAACGACGCCCGAGTTGTTTGCAAATTTCTTTAATCTCTCTTCGCCTGATTCGATGCCCCTCATGCTATCATAAGTGATCGCGGAACCCATTTTTGCAATGACCAGTTTGCAAAGGTCATGCTTAAATACGGAGTTACTCATCGTCTCTCCACCGCGTATCACCCACAAACAAGTAGGCAAGTTGAGGTATCTAATCGTGGCTTAAAACGAATTCTTGAAAGGATCGTGGGCGACAACCATGCATCTTGGTCAGATAAACTAGATGATGCACTCTGGGCCTTCCGAACAGCTTACAAAACACCCATTGGGTGTACCCCATACAAGCTCGTGTACAGAAAGGCATGTCATCTACCGATCGAGCTCGAGCACAAAGCCTACCGGGCCTTAAAGCATACAAACTTTGACCTTGAGACTGCGGGTGATCATCGAAAAGTTCAACTCAATGAAGTAAATGAACTTCGTGATCATGCCTATTAGAACTCTTTGATCTATAAAGAGAAAACAAAGAGGATCCATGACTCAAAGATCAAAAACTGTGGTTTCAACGTCGATGATCAAGTCCTCCTCTTTAATTCTCGATTGAAGATGTTCTCGGGCAAGTTGAAATCCCTTTGGTCTGGACCGTTCACCATTTCCCATGTCTTTCCATATGGCACCATTGAGTTATCTCAAAACTCCGGGCCAAATTTCAAGGTGAACGGTCATCGAATTAAGCACTACTTTGGAGGGGACGTACCTCAAATGGTTGTCCCAGATCTCCAAACCTTCCCCAAGGACAAATGAATTCGGGGATTGGGTCAAGCTTAGTGACCCTAAATAAGCGCTTCGTGAGAGGCACCCCATGCTTATCCGTAGTTATATTATGTAGTAATGAATAAGTGTTTTTGTTGTGAGAGGCTTGCCTTTTGCCTTTCTCGTTTGCTTGTGTTTTTGTGATTGTCTAGGATTGTCCTGGATTTTTAAAGTCTCTCGTGCTCGTGGTTTTGTCCTTCGATCACAAGAGCTTCTCATCCTCAGCTTCAATTGGGAAATCCGATATCCAAATCTTATCGACTAACGTTTATCTTTAAGCATACTTAATAAACGGCTTAGATTTACGTAGAGACCCTTAAAACATTGAGGACAATGTTTAATCCTAGTATGGGGGGGATCTATCGATTTGATTGTGCCTGCAACCGTTGTTTTCGTGTAATCCGTTTTTACCACCAAAATACAAAAAAAAATGAAAAAATTTAAAAATTTTCAAAAATAAAATAAGTGTTTTGTCATAATTTTGACTTTCCTACTGGGTAAAATAAGAATAATTTTTGACTCGATCGAGCGTGTTGAGCTCTAGCTTGTTCCTTAACTTTTAGGCTAAGCGTTCGTGAAAATTCGCGAAGAACTAGCAAAAAATTTAGTCTTAGTTCAAACTTATACTTGAATCTTTCAAAAGGAAGTCTTCTCTATATAAAAAAATGAAAAATGATGAAAAATGAAAAAATATAATAAATATAAGCTATGGAATGATAAAAGTTTGTTGTATCTTGCCGGCTCACAACCGATGTTAGAGCCTTCTAAAGAAAAGTTTATAGCAAAAATTTTAGTCCTAGTTCAAACTTATACTTGGAATTTTTTAAAAAGATGTCTTCTCTATATATTATAAAAAAAAGATTAAAATTATGAAAAATGATGAAAAATGAAAATATATAATTAATATATAAACTGTGGGCTGATAAAAGTTTGCTGCATATTTGCCGGCTCACAACCGATGTTAGAGCCTTCTAAAGAAAGCCCATAGTAAGAATAAAAATCCGAGACTGATAAAAGTTTCCTGCATCTTGCCGGCTCACAACCGATGTTGCAGCCTTCTAAAAGGTTGAGGGTTACAATTGCATCAATATTATGTTTAATATTAAGTGTGAATTAATAAATAGATCTCTTTTTGTTAAATTTAAATATGCTTTTGAACTTTGACTATTCTATTTTAAGTTTTTTTTAATAAGCTATGTGTATACGTAAAACCCTGAGAGTTTTTGAAACCTAAGGTCCGTGAGTCCCGATACTAGTCTCTGTGGGGTGTCAAAAGCCTGGTCACTTAGCCGCAAGGTTCGGATGTGCCAAGACGAAAGTCGCTACATGGGATGATCTCGCCTTCAAACTCATTATTCTCGGGTGGAACGTGAAACATAGAATTTTGCAAAACATTGATCCATGGTTGAAATTCAAAATAGCACATACACCTAAGATATAATAATTGTCGGGAATGAAAAGTTCACAAGTTGCAAATATGAGTAGTGTTAGCATCTTAATTGATATTTTACTGTGATTTCATTCTAAGCTTGGTTTGGAGCAAGTGAAAAGTCGGGAACGATGAATTTATCCTTTTTGGGGCATTCTCGGAGCGAAATGCATCTTGTTCTATGATCCCTAACGGTTATAAAAATAACGAAAGTCAAATTAGTTAGTTAATAAAAAAATAAAAAAAAGGAAAAATACAAAATATTAGTAAGAATAAGTGTGTATCATTTAAAAATGGTAAAAATGGGGCTTTTCTAAACTCTTGATTCTTTAATTCCCCTCGATGAACACTTTGCTACTTTTCGAGGTAATTAGTCGAGGGGGATTGAGATTCTTAGTTTTATAAGTGCTTACTTATAGCATTACGTGAGGACACACAATATCTTAGTATGGGAGATTTTGGTATATGTTTAATTACACATACATTTGACCTCTAAAACCGAACTTAAATGACTAAAAACGTACCAAAAATACATTGTATTTTTATGTTTTGCATTTGTATTGTGCAGGAAACGGATATCAAAGAAAAGGACAAAAATAGAATCCAAATCGACAAAACCGAGCACGAGAATGGAAAGAGCGTGAAAGAAAAGTCAAGTCAAAGCCTAAAATCAAAAAGTCAATGGGGTCAAAATCAAGTCAAAGTCAACCCCGGGAAGTAAATTTGGAAAGAGCATTGAAAACCGAAACCAAAAACCTAAATTGCCAAAAGTGGGCCCACCCGTACCTACCTAGTGGGCCCGGGACATCCCACTTATACACTTATAAACTTTTAACCCTTAATAAAAGCCCAACACCCTTATTTCTATACCCGGCCCAAACAAATAGCCCAACACCATCACCCTTATAACACCCGTTAACTCAGTTACCCCACAAAGGACCTTCAATGTAATAAACATATATGACTTGGAGGGCCATGATTGCCAAACCACAAAACTTTTTAAACACCACGAGGACGATCACTGTAATAAAACCATACAAGTTGGAGGGCTTGTTATGCCATTTCCCAAAACCCTCTCCCTGCAACTTAAAATACTGTTCGTCATCTCTCACAACCCGCCAAAAACCAGCCAGTACTATCCCCCCTTTCTTCTCTACTTTGTCGACCCTCACCTCTACACACCTCATACCCTTGTCCACCCACACCAACTGGCATTACACGTTGGCAATCCCATGAACATCCATTGGTCTATGGATAATGACAAAGAGTTTAGGGTTGAGATCGTTTAGCTTGGTGAGCACACAAAATTGATGGACAGGATTGGCTATGGATCTCACTCACACAACAAACACACCCTTGAGCTGTCTCTTTGAAGAAACACACATCAAAAGGGACCTAGAACCTTTTACGTTTTGATATAAATAGGCATTGTAAGCCATTTGGCACTGAGTTTTTTTACCTAGTTTTATTATTCAGCTCATTTAGTTTTAATGTAATTTACTTTTCCTTGTAATTTTTTTTGAAGTTAAATGCAATTTAAGAATTGTCCTCAAAATCTATTTTAAGCTCTATTTGTTTTTAAGTCTTATCTATGTTTTAAAAGTCACTAAAAGTTCTTATTTAAGCTCTCATTTAAACCATTTTATAAACTGTTTTAAGAAAGATACTCAGCACTTAAGAAAAACTTAACAAAACACAAAAAGAAATCCACCCCTAAAATCACCTCAGCTTTTATGGAAGATAAGCAAACAATGGAAGTGCTTATGGACCCCACTAGCTTGTGCAAACAAGCTAGAGCTTGTTAGATAAGCTCTCCAAGAGCCTTTTTTCCCTGTTTATGCAAGGGGCTTGTAAGTCTTCTCTTTTTAAAATTTTAGCTTATTTTACTATTCACTTGCTTATTTTTGCTTGTTAGTTGCTTATAACTGCTTATTGCTGCTTATTTATGTTTGTTAATGCTTATTTATGATTGCTTATTGTTTACATGTTAGTTGCTTGTGTTTTGGTATGAAACTGCCTTAAATAGCCTTTTATTGCTTATTTCTGTTTGCTTATCTTATGTGCTTATTTTTTGTGTTCCTTTTGCTTATTATTGTCTTATCTCTATTGTTTGTTATATGTGTTTAAAATTCTATGCTTGTTTCTTCAAAATTTAGCTTAAAAACTAACTTAGAAAACCTAAAGGGGTGTTTGGGAAAGTGGGTCAAACGGGTCAAAATAGGTTTAAAAACCTCTTGGGTCATTTGGTGGATTTTGACAAGCTCTTGTTAGTTGATCAAGCTATTTTCAAAAGGTCTTTAAAAGCTAGGAGGAGTTTTGTTAAGTTTTTATACTAGGTTTTACAACTGTGTTTCAAAAGGAAAATTTTCATATAGCTCATTTGATTAAGCTCGTCAAAACCTATTTTGAAGTGTTGTGTTTGATTTGGTTTTTTAGTATTTGCATGCAAGTAGAGTAGTTGGTTTAAAGTTTTGCATTGTTATTTTTGCCTTTGGTCCAAATATGTCAAAAAGAAATATTGCTAAGGTTTTGAAAGTTTGAAAATAAGCTTTTTCAAAGGCAAATTGTGGCTTATCAGTTATTCCAAACTGCTTATTGATTGTTGAAATATGTTCTTTGATGGTCATATTAATTTTTTTTTGAGGACTTAGGGTCAAAAGCTTTTGTTTGACAGCTTATTGTTATGCTTAAAATTTGTATTTTTCTAAACCAATGCCCTACACCAAGGCATTTTTGCTCATTTCATTTGCTCTTTCAGAACTTATTTGTGGATTCAATTGCTTGTTGATTCTTTCTAGTTGATTATTGGTGTTAGAAGTTTAAGTATAAGCAAGTTTGAGGTTTGGCTAATCCATTAAGCCATTGAAAAAGCCCCTCAAAAAAGTGCCCTTTGTCTGTTTTGTATGCAATTTATGCCCAACTTGCTATTTGCTTATTCAGCTTTTCTATTTGATATTCCTGGCTTATTTTTGTTTAAGCTTGCTTGTTAAGTGTATTTCCCATCTGTTTTTGCTTATTCATGTTTTGCATTTGCTTATTCACCCTCGAGTAGCTTAACAGTTTAGTGCCATTTAGGACTTAATAAAACAAAAGCTAGTATGCCTTTTTTACTTTGCTTATTTAACTGCTTAATTTTGAGTTGTAAAAAAATTACTTTTTTTTAAACTTGCTTATTTTCCCTAGTTTTATAAGTTTATAAAAAACGATTTTTTAAAAAGGGAAGCCTAAGGACTTGAACCCTGGACCTCCCCTTTAATAAGCAAACGTCCCACATACACTCTCTGTTAACCATTGTGCTACAATAGCTCATCCATTAGCCTTTGCATTTAATATTTCTATAACACCATTTTAAGCCCAATAAGCCCAAACGAGTTCGTGGCTTGTTTTAGCTTTTTGAGGGCTTAATCGATAAGCTGGTTCCAGCTTAATTTTCTTGCATTCTTCACAACTTTTAGGACTTTCCAGGAATTTTTCAGATTTTTTTATTTTTATTTACTATTTTTCTTTAATTTTCATAGTTAAAAATTTTAGAAAGTCATTAAAAAATAGAAAAAGTGTTCAGAAAATTACAAAAAAAATTGTTTTTAGTTTTAGATTAAATACTTTTAGGTTTACAAACTTTAAAATTATTTTTATCACTTTTAGATTTTTACCTTTTTAAATTAATTTTAGAAAATAGATTTTTATTATAAAAAGTAGTTAAAAATAGTTTTCTGAGTTTTTGTCATATTTTAGACTTTTCTAAGGTAGAATATCAATTTTTTAGAATTTTTAGGTATTAATTTGCTATTTTCTAGTATTTTAAATAGATTAAATTAGTTTTTAATTCATAAAAAATTATTAAAAAGCCAAAAAAATATAAATCTTTTTTAGAAAATTTGTTTTTGTCATTTTTGAGGTTTACATGCATTCAAATATTTTTTAGAGTTTTAACTCGAATTAGTTGATAATTTAGCGTGTTTTTAGGTTCCCGGTTTTGCATTTTTAGTTAAATTAGTGTTGCCTTAGTTAATTTTACTGTAAATTTTATTAATTTTCCCGTAGTTATTGAAAACCAATCCCAATCTTGTTCCATTCAAGCATCAATTCTCAAAACGACTCTTGACTTTCAATTGCATTCCTCGTTGGGGAAACGACCTGGGAATCATACTCCCGGATTACTCTAATTGTGATTTTTTGATTCTTATCCTCTTATATTTATATATTTATATAAGTATTTTATATTTATATATTATATATTTTAAAAAATGTGTAGATCAAAACCGATCACTGCTCCTCAGCTGGAAGTATCTCATCCTCTAGTGGCATGAACTCCGGGTATACAGGCTCTGGAAAAAACTCTGGTAAAGGTGGGTACTCAGGACCCGACACATAATTAGGAGATAGCGGGGCTTGAAAAGTAGCTACCACATAGGCATATGGGTCCTCTGGCATCACGGGTGGTCCATCGACTCCCGGTGATCTGATATTTGGCAAATCCGCAAATGGGCTGGACACAGCAGTGTATTTAACCGTGGAATCCTCAGAATCTGACATGACTGTATCTGAAAACCAAAAATAGCTTATATTAGTATTTAATATAAGACTCTTATAGTAATATACATTTATACCATAACATGTATATTAATCCTAAGTGCATCTAGTCTTAACCAACTAATGCAACAAGTAGTGTATGTATGTATGTCGCATGAAAATCCCTTTGTATGAATGCAATGTTTGAAAATGGTTATAGTCCAGCAAAAACATTTGACCTGGTTCTCTATAACCGCAAAAACATTTGACCGGTTCTCTAAAACCTTGGCTCTTGATACCAATCTTTCAACACAGAAACCCAAATGTGGTCCGCAATTGAATAAGGGTATGGGGCAGACTTCAAATGATACAATAACACAAGATATATAAAGAAACGACCAAAAAAAAGACCATTTAAAAAACCGATCCAACATTAAAACAAAGGAATTCACCTGTTGTTACATAATCACACACACACCTCAGCTCACACTCCAACATATCAACTTTTGTTTCACATGTCAAAATACAAAGAATTTCTATCCCATAACAGATATACACAAAAGCATGTAACTGCCGACAAAATCTTTACAATGCATTGTATAACCAAAACAAAACCCCAATGTTATCCCTTGCCCCTCGTGCTAATTGACCTTCCTGAAAAACATTGGTGTTAAAAAAAAGTCAACAATAATGTTTGGTGAATTTATATAGATGCTTGATAAATCGAATATTGTAGGAAACCCACACAAGAAAAATTCCCAAGAGTAAATGATAATGCAACAGATGCAAACATCCATAATAAATGTAATTACGTTATCCTAAGCTCAGACACTGAAGCTCGACATAAGTGAATACAAATATAAATTGCCTACATTCCCATGTTGATGTTCTAGACCCATAACAAACCTTTTCGACATGGTATACTTGTTTGTCCAGTATAGCTAATCACCCTCGAACGGGGATGTCCAATTCCCAAAAGATCTATCATAACAATCGCGCTTCACAATCCATTAATTGATAGTTCATGATAAATAGCGCCAACAAAGTTTATCTGCATACTTTAGGACAACACATAATCATAAATAAAAGTATCCAATTTTGAATTTTTTTATATTTATTGTGACCAAATGTAAAACAATGAATGTTTCTCACGCCTCAAAAGCTTGTAAAATCAAAATCCTGTAAAACGATGGTGCTTATGGAACACACCTATGAGAGAGCGAATTAATCAAATATCATCCCAATGAACAATGCGTCACGGTAATGAATCGAAGTGCAACAAATCCAATATAGGTCATATAAGTATAAGTACGTATAAATAACTACAACCATATACAATTCCTACATAGCGACATCACCATCTAAATTGCGATTGAGAAAAACACGTATTTATAAATAAACGTTATAACATATTTCAATAGTAAAATGACATAACTATAATCGATTAATAAAAGGCCCGTTTCTTACGTTTCTTATGTCCACGTTTTCAGTATTAATACGACGACAAATTAGACATTTTTGTATTTCATGTCTTCAGGTGTGAACAATACTTTTTTAACTTTTCACTGATACGAACCAGATATAAAGTTATTTTTATAGTATTAGATGTCGTAAAAACCCCTAGTAAATGTCGTATTTTATTCGTTATAGCTTCAGGTTTTAGCATTCCTTTCCAACACTCTGTTGTAATTGAAATGTTCCTATTTATTTATTGATGTTCTTTTCCAAAAATAAAACAATGTCCTGGAGAACAGTAACTTTTATAAAAGTACTTTTATAATAAAGTATTATTCAATTACATTTAAGTGGTATAAACTCCGCGTATCTCGCGATTATCGATTAAAAAAAAAACGAGTTCTACTTTTGGTTTGGAATTCCTAAAACTCTGTAGATACTGTTCAAAATAATACAACCTTTACAATCAGAAGTATTTGAATAACTTGTTTTTTATAAAATTTATTTATAAAACCCCCGCGGCATTAACGATAAAACAGTATATTTGTCGTATCTTCTTCGTTATAAAGGCGGTTTTTTTGATTTCTTACATATTTGAATTTCATGTGGTGTACATCTTTATTAAAACATAATATGGCTTGTTTAACAAACACAAACCAACATAGCTCATTTGAAATCAATATGTTACTTATTTATATAACTTGTTTAATGAACTTATTTCACTTAGTAAATTACCACAAATCATCTTCCTCATCTCTTTTATACCCAATGTCATACAAATAATATGTCCAAAGTCATATTTTTGTCCATCATGAAGTCCATATAAACAAGATTAAACAATCATTTAACCTACACGTTTAGTTCATAACCTATAAATAATAAGTAACCTTCTTTAATTACAAGTTTATACATAACCCTTTTATATACTATAAACCAAAGAAATGTACTACACACTAATAATCCCCTATATAACATGAAAATTATCAACAACAATAACAATGTAAAAGTGTACAAAATCATAAATCACAAGTAAAAAAAATCCAACCCAACATGTTTAAGAACGTAACCTAATTGTGATTCTTTGAGCTAACATAGAAAACATATAACACATAAACTATATCAATTATGAAAAATTAAGGGTTTTAGATAACCTCAAGTGAATGAGTGGTGAAAGGTAAACAAATCACACCCTTATGATTTATACCCTTGGCTTGAAAATAGATGATGAAAACCCTAACTTTTCCAAGAAAAAACCCTAGCTTATCCCTTTTCTTGTTTAACCCTTGTAAAGGCTTCTAATCAAAACATTAAAAACACCTTGGAGGTGTATCCTAGATATGAAATGTGAATGCGGCTTTATGTTTGTAGATTATAATTTTTTATGGATGGATTGTGTTTTGTGAATTTAGTTTGCTTAGTGGACCAAACACAGAGAGAAAAGGGAGGGATGAAGTGTTTTTTCTTAAGTGTTTTGAAGAGTATTGGTCTTAATCCTAGAGTAAAGCATGTGATATATATAAAAAGGGTGTCAAAGAATAGTGTAAAACAAAAGACCAAAAGACCTACTAGAGGATGGGGGGATGGTTCGATGGAACCCAAAGGAGGGAAAAAAGTTGATGACTAGTGGTCAAAACCAACTAATTCATGGAACTAAATTTTAAAATGCTTTGTATCTATTGTTCCCAGCACTTATGGGCGAAGATCCAAGGTTTCAAGGAACTAAATTGAACTAGAAATATCTCATTAGGTAATAAGAAAAAAGTTTATATCTTCAAAATGAGAAAACATGTAGATGTAATACATGTAATAGGAAAATTATCTTGTATTTTTATTACTAAAGAAGTCATAACTTATGAATTTTACATGAAAACAAGGCCCATTGAGTGTTTTATAGAGGGAAGTACCCATAAGATGTACGTGGGTACAGTTTTAAAAATTTTGATCAATGGAAATAAAAAATGGTTATTATGTTGAATGCGTAGAAAAGTATTGGTGGTTCCGGGCATGCCTAAAACGTATATTAAAACCGCAAACCGTAATCAATTTAATAAACACCACTAAAAAATAAAAATGAACACAATGTTATTAAATAAAATAACCATCATAAATAAAATACTTAACACTTGCCTTGATGTAAACTTTAATTGTTTGAAGAGCCGTCTATACATCGAATGATAATTTTTAGCATACCAACGATTAAAACTTACACGATTACGATATAAAAGCAAATGCGGTAAAATAACACAAGAAACTACATAGGTGAAATTTATTAACGTCGTAAATGACCCTAAAACACGGGTGATATACGAAATTATAAAAAGGGAATGCGAATTAACTTCACCATTACTATTTAAAAGCAAACGCTGTACAATACAAAAATACAAATATAATTAATTGACTGCTCGTAAATGACCCTAAAAACACGGGTTGTTATAGATTTTCCTACCTATTCAAACATTTCTGGAAACCCAAAATTAATGAGTTTGTCCCTTAACTAGTAAAACAAAATGTATGATCCTTACTAAAAGAAACTATTGCCAAAGAATAACAAGCTAAAAGGTATATTTAACAACGCTTTGGGCCTAGAAAAGATAATGAAAAGCATTTAATGTGTAATAACAGCAAAAGAAGATTTGGAAAAACCGTGTTAATCACCATCAAGGTGTAAAATAGCTAATTCACAAGATAACAAGATTTATATCTTATGGTTACAACAACATGAACAATTCGCTCATTTCCAAAACACAACATCTATAGATAGATTCTTTGCGTAGATATTTAATACTAGTATTACAAGTCTAAAGCATCTTTGATGTAGACGGACTACCAGCAAAAACTATGTTAGCGCAGTTTCATAGGGCTCTACAATCCTAAATGTTGAGAGCAAGGTCACTGGCATTGAAGAGATCAAAAGACTTGACATCACTACTCTTTGATGAAACTCAACGGAATCTTAAAGTTCATGAGATGAATCACACCAAAGAAAGAATTCTCTGAAATATCAAAGCTAAAGGAAAAGAAAATCTCTTGTCTCTTAAATAGGCTAAGAAGAAATCTACTGATGAAGAGAGTTCGACTTTCGAAAGAAAAGAAGAATATGCCATGGCGGTTAGAGACTTCAAGAAGTTCTTCAAGAGAAGAGGAAGGTTTGTGAGACAACCACGGAATGAAAAAAAGACATTCCAAAGAAGTCTTTGGGACGACAAGAACGCTAAAAGTGATAGGACCTGTTTTATGGATGCGGATATTCCCAATCATATCTTATTGGAGAAATATCATGAAAACCACACGAAAGACAAGAACTAAAGCGCATATCCGTCAATGGTTCCTTAGAGTGATAGCAAGTGAAGAGAAAGATGATTGAAAAGAGACTAAAGGGTCGAAACGAGTTCCGCATAAGCGCAAGAATTTAGCGAGGCTACATATCCTTAATCCTCTTACATTATTGATGAGAAACTCGTCAAATGATAATACTATTTTAGATTATGAGTATGATAAGTTATGCAAGACGAGTCTAAAAATAATCACTAACAACAAACGATTAAAAGCTGCTAGAAATAATTTAGAAAATGAAATTAGTGAGTTAAAAGAAAAGTTGTCTAAACTCGAGAGAAACAATAGAGTTGATCTCGAATGTATAACGTGTCAAACACTTAGAATTGAAAAACAAAAAACTTAAAGAGGAAGCTTTCAAGCTAACTCAATATAAAACAGAGTTCAACTCAATTTTTCTAAAACGAAATGCTTAATTTATTAAAAACCCTCTAGAGAATACACCGTGGGACATTTGGGTTTAACTCATTTTAAGCATCAACAAGCGGGACTAAGGAAGAAAAATTTATGAAATCTCAAAATGAGACGTCCTCTGGTGGCAGTCCCCAAATTGCTGATGGCGGCCCCCATAATGTACCAACGGCCCCCAAAGCAAATTAGGGACTGCCGGTCTATTTGTTAGAAAATGGAAAATCTGGTTTTTTTTTCCAAAAATCCATTCCTAGACCAAAACATATAATTGTTAACAATGTTAAAATTCCCGTTGCTAGTGATGATGAGGTTATACGGCTTTATAAACCTTCTCTAAAACCCAAAGTTAGATTTTCCAAACCAAATTTAGATCGAAAACACCACCTCCTAGGAGAACTAATAACTCTTATTCTCAATCTAGAACACCGCAACCAAAAAAGAAATCTTGGATGACAAAATCGGCCAAATGGCTTTCCAGTAACTTGGAATAACTTCCAACCTCAAAGTTACATGCCATGGGGAATGTGTCCTCCATTCTCACATCCCAACCAAATGCAACAAATACAAGGGATGTTTAATGCTAACAACTTTGGACCCATACGATATTAGGGATGAAATGTTTGAGTTATTGTGTTATATAATTAGACGTGACTTAGGATCGATTTGGAGCCCGACGAATGGATAAAAGATAGCGGTTGCTCAAAACACATGACGGGAAATTAAAAGCTCTTCTCAAATTACAAGGCATACAATGGAGATAATGTCGTTTTTGGTAATACTCTTTGCGGTAACATCATTGGCAAAGGTACGATATCTAATGACTCTCTTAATATAGATAATGTAGAGCATGTAGATAATTTAAAATTTAACTTGCTAAGTGTAGGTCAAATATGTGATAATAAGTGTAAAGTAATACACTCTGAACATGATAGTAAAATCACTAAGGATGGAAAAGTCATAGGTAGATGTATTAGGAAAAGCGACTTATATGTGATGAAATTAGGAAAGAAGCCGAAAGATAAAATTGTTCTTACAACGATTGTAGAAAACTCCACTTTGTGGCATAGGAGATTAGGCCACGCTAATATGCGTCTAATTCAATAATTGGCATCTAAGAAACTAGTTAGGAATTTACCTAAGCTTAAGTTTGATCAACACTTTTGTGATGCTTGCAAAATTGGAAAACAAGCTCAACGACTAGATGCTTAGCTGTAACACCCCCAAATTGGGTCGCAACGGAATAAGGGTCCGGGGCGTGTTACTTCATAGATCAATAACACAAGATGTAAATAGAACGACCAAAAAGTCGTTTAAAACTGATACATTAGAATTAACAAAGAATTTGTTACATAAGCCGAAGCTACACTTGTCCACTTGTTCAAAATACAAAGATTTCTAGCCCAATACAGTTATACAAAATGTAATGCGACAAAATCTTTAATGCATGTTATCCAAATCAAAACCACCAATGTATCACTTGCACCTCGTGCTTACTGATCTCCTAAAAAACATTGCTTTAAAACGTCAACAATAATGTTGGTGAATTCATAGGTTTGGTAAATCGTATATTTTAGGACCATAAGATTTCCCAAGTGTATGATAATGCAACAGATGCAGACATCATATAAATGTAATTACGTTGCCCTAAGCTCATGACACTGAAGCTTGACATAAATGAATACCATATAAATGGCCTACATTTCCCGTGATGATGTTCTAACCCGCAACATCCAAGAGATCTATTCATAACATTCGTGCTCACAATCCAGTAACTGACAGTTCATGATAATGGGCTCAACTAGGGTTATCGCTACTTAGGCAACACGTAATCATAATATGAAACTTAACCACTTGTGTCCAGTTATAAAACATTGCATGTTTCTCACCCCAAAAACTTATAAAACAAAAGCATGTAAAACGTGGGGCTATGAACTCACCTTGAGTTACTGATAATCCAAATATCACAGATAACGCGTCATGTAAATGATCGAATGCAACCTAAATGAACATAGGTCGTATAAGCACTAATCGCTTTGATTAACTAACATCATATACAAGTCTATGTTAGTTACATCATACTATCGTTCGGGCTATCATAATTTAAGAGGTCATGTAGTGACGTATGAGGAGCTAGGACACTTTAAATCGTAAATCCAACAACTCGTCGATACGCCACCCCGAAGAGGCCTCATTATGAAACTCCCTAGTAATATAGTACTTTGATAACCACATATAATTCTATATAGCTTCATCACCGTCTAATCGTTTTTGTGAAATCATATTTATAAAGTAAAAACATTTATAAATACACCTTTAGCAAAAATGACCTAACTTTATCGTTTTAAGTCCGTTTCTCGCGTTTCTTACGTCCACGTTTTCGTATTAAGTCGAGTTATCAATAATTGACATTTTCATATTTTTAGTCCCCTGATGAACAGTAATTTTTACTGTTCACATCAGTTATAAAGTTATTTTTATAGTTTTAGTTATCGTAAAACCCGTAAACGTCGTATTTTATTCGTTATAGCTCCGTTTT
Organism: Tanacetum coccineum; assembly: GCA_026074375.1. Taxonomy (NCBI): domain Eukaryota; kingdom Viridiplantae; phylum Streptophyta; class Magnoliopsida; order Asterales; family Asteraceae; genus Tanacetum; species Tanacetum coccineum. Next base: position 20,685 of record BQNB010063448.1, on the reverse strand, counting down.
TAGCGATTCTTTCGAGCACGTTCTCGTAATTGAAAGTTCTATATATTTATGAGGTTTACAAAAATTAATGTTTCTGTCATGAACAGTAACTTTTTATAAAAATAGTTTTATAAAAATATTTTTATACATTTTAAGTATATAAACTCGCGTAATTCATAACTTCTTCGTTTTTAATCGCAAAATTATGATTCTTATCATTTTGGAATCCTAGAAATGTGTATAATCTGTTAAAAACATCAAACTTTCTGTTTTGTATAATTTTTATAAAAGTTATTTTATAAACCCGTTTAATTAACGTATAACTCGTAATTAGCGTATCTTTTTCGTTATTAATCCGTTTTTCAAGTTTTTTATCTTTTTGGAATCATCGTGAGGTGTATTATCTTTATAAAATATCAAAATCACTGTTTGAAATTCGAAATCCAAACAGCCCCTTTATGTTCTATATGTATAGTTTTATATAAGGCTTGTTTTATGTACTTTTTACCTTTGTAAATTTACCACAAATCTTCCACCTCACTTTTTATCATAAGTCATATATATAATAAAGCCCATAAGTCCATAGTTTGTCCATTTGTCCAAGTTAACAAGGTCTTAATCTCACTTTTAATCAAAACTTATTAAAGAAACCCTAATTTAACAAGTTTACATATGAACTATTTTATACATATAACCAAGTTTTACAAGAGTTATACTTCCAATATAACCTTCTTTAGTATATCATAAGACATATAACATAAAGTCCATAAACAAGATTAATAAGTCATTTGCAATACTTTTACTTGTAACATATTAAGAAACCTTAAAAAACCTAATCTTGCATTAACACTTTTTAAGCTTAACCAAGATTGTAAAACACTTATGTATCGATGTATAACCTTATAATATCATTCATATAACATGTGTATAAGTGTACAAATCAATGATAACAAGTAAAAATCTATTTTACATGTTCAAAAGTGTCCTAATGGTGATTTTGCTATAAAGAACTAACATATGCATAAAAACTCATGAAATGAAAAGATAAAGGCTTTTAGATAACCTTATGATGAACAATGATGATGAGAAATAGGTGCTAAACCCTTGTTTAGGCTTTAAATCCAAGCTTGCAAGAATGAAACCCTAATTATTCCAAGGAAACCCTAATCCTTCCTTTCTTGCTTCAATCCTTTTAAATGGTTAACCAATGCTTCAAATCATCTTGAGGTATCTTAGATATGATGTGTGATTGCTTGTATGTGTTGTAGAAAAGTTTGTATGGATTTATTAAAGGGGTGTTTTTGAGCCGTGGGCTTATAGGAGCACAAAGGGAGAGATTTTTTTGATTTTTCTAAGTGTTAAGTGTTATGTGAACTCATCTCTTGCAATCTATAAGTATTATACATGTAGGACTAGTCAAGGAGACACCATGAGGGTTTTTAGGAAGTCTTGGTCAAAAGAATGGGAAGTGTAAACTCAGGACCTCACTTAGAGTTCCATCGAACCTTAACTAATGTAATGCGGCTTCGCTTTGACCGTTTAACTTCATGGTCCATGATCTCAATGGGTTCCTCAACAAACTGAAGTTTGTCATCAAAATGAAGTCCATCCAACAGAACGGCTAACGGTTCGTCGGCATAGAACTTTTTCAAATTAGATACATGAAATGTATTATGAACTCTGTTTAGCTCTGCTGGAAGCTCAAGCTTGTATGCAACGTCTCCAACCTTTTCTATCACCTTGAAAGGTCCAACATATCTAGGATTTAGCTTCCCCCGTTTGCCAAAACGTACGAACCCTTTCCAAGGCAAAACTTTGAGCATAACATTATCCCCAACTTGGAAATCCATCGGATTACGCTTTAGATCGGTGTAGCTCTTTTTCCTATCACGGGCGGCTTACATCCTTTGCTTGATTTGGACTATCTTTTCGGTCGTTTCTTGAATTAGTTCTGGACCAAGGAATTGAGCTTCTCCAACTTCGGTCCAACAAACAGGTGAATGACACTTTCGACCATAAAGTGCTTCGAATGGTGTGGCCTTGATGCTTACATGATAGCTATTGTTATATGAGAACTCAACTATCGGTAAATGGTTAACCCAACCCTTTCCAAAGTCGATCGCACAAGCACGCAACATATCCTCGAGAGTTTTAATGGTCCTCTCGCTTTGCCCATCTGTTTGTGGATGGTACGCAGTACTCATTTCCAAATTAGTACCTAAATCATTCTAAAGTCACCTCTAGAAGTTGGATGCGAACCTCGGGTCGCGATCACAAATGATTAAAACAGGTATTCCATGCCTCGTGACAACCTCCTTTAGGTATATTCTTGCAAGTTTATCCATAGGATCAGTCTCTCTTATTGGTATGAAAATTGCAGACTTAGTGAGTTGGTCAACAATCACCCAAATGGTGTCGTAGCCTTGCGACGTCTTAGGGAGCTTTATGACAAAATCCATAATGATGTTGTCCCACTTCCATTCAGGTATCTTAGGTTGTACTAACAATCCTGATGGCCTTTGATGTTTGGCCTTGACTTTAGCACAGGTCAAACACCTGCTAACATAGGTGGCGATGTTGGATTTCATATTGGGCCACCAATATAGCTTCTTCATATCTTGGTACATCTTGTCGAAACTCGGATGTATATAGTGTTTTGATTTGTGGGACTCGTGCATGATCACAGTCTACAAATGGCCATAACAGGGTAGCCAACTCCTGCCATTGAGGCATAGAGTTCCATCCGCACGGGGTTCCAACTCTTCTGTCCTAATCGCCTCTAGATTTTTAGCGTTTTCAACCAACATTCCTCCAACATCTTCGTTCTTGATGTTCTCTAGTTTTCGTGCTTTAGTCTGAGCATTCAAGGTTTGTTTAGGAAGATCCAAGCCAATAGTCATGACTAAGGCTCAAACTCTTAATGGTTGATCTCTTTCCTTCCTGCTTAGAGTATCAGCAACAACGTTTGCTTTTCCCGGGTGATAACGAATCTCACAATCGTAATCACTCAACAACTCCAACCAACGATGTTGCCTCATGTTCAACTCTTTCTGATTAAGAATGTCTTGTAGGCTCTTATGATCAGTGAATACCGTGCACTTGGTTCCATACAGGTAGTGCCTCCAAATCTTGAGAGCGAACACTACTGCTTCAAGTTCCAAATCATGAGTCGTATAATTCTTCTCATGAATCTTAAGTTGACGTGATGCATAAGCAATCACATTTTCTCTTTGCATTAACACAGCGCCCAAACCCTACTTTGAAGCATCACAGTATGCGATAAAATCTTTGCTTCCTTCAGGTAAGGCCAGGATTGGTGCACTGCATAACTTTTGCTTTAACAGTTGAAAAGCTGCTTCTTGTTTATCACCCCAAACAAACTTGACCTTATTCTTAGTAAGCTTGGTTATTGGTTTGGCGATCTTCGAAAACCCTTCAATGAATCTTCGATAATACACAGCATGACCTAAAAATTGACGAATCTCCATTGGCGACTTAGGAGATGCCCAATCTTTAATGGATTCGATCTTGGCAGGATCTACGTGAATGCCCTTACTATCAATCACATGACCAAGGAACTATACTTTGGGAATCTAAAATTCATACTTGGAAAATTTGGCATACAACTCCTCTCTCTTAAGCAATTCTAAGATTAGCTTAAGGTGCTCTTCGTGTTCTTGCTTGTTCTTTGAATATATCAGAATATCGTCAATAAAGACAATTACGAATTTATCCAAATATGGTTTGCACACCCGATTCATAAGGTCCATGAATACGGCAGGTGCGTTTGTCAAACCAAACGGCATAACTTGAAATTCATAATGGCCGTAACGGGTCCTGAAAGTGGTTTTTGGAATGTATTCTTCTCGAACCCTCTATTGGTGATAACCCGACCTTAGGTCAATCTTCGAGTAGACACTCGACCCTTGAAGCTGATCAAATAGATCGTCAATTCTTGGGAGCGGATAACGGTTCTTCACCGTTAGTTTATTCAATTCCCGGTAATCAATGCACATCCGGAATGATCCGTCTTTCTTCTTGACAAACAAGACCGGAGCTCCCCAGGGTGAGGAACTAGGTCTTATAAAGCCTTTGTCAGATAGTTCTTTTAGTTGCTCCGACAACTCTTTCATTTCAGAAGGTGCCAATCGATAAGGCGCCCGAGCTACGGGTGCAGCACCAGGTATCAAATCGATTTGAAATTCCACTTGTCGAGTCGGAGGAAGACCCGGCAAGTCCTCAGGAAAGACTTCAGGAAAATCTCGAACTATTGGTACATCCTCAAGTCGCTTCTTCTCCGACTTGTCTTCAACCTCATTTGTAGTGACATGTGCCAAAAAGACTGGACATCCTTTTAGCATGTATTCTTGTGTTTTGGAGTACGAGATAATGTGCAGACGAGCCTCGTTGCCTCGTATCACTGGTTTTCTATCCGTCTCCGTGAAAAATTAATGTTTCATTTACAGGGGATTTGATCGACTTCTCGGCACACACAAGATTACTTGGTACTTTGCAACCAATCCATACCAATTATTGCATCGAAACTGCCAAGTTCTACGGTAATAAATTTATGTTGAATGGGTGGTTCAGTAGATTTAATGTGCAACCCTTAAGGATAGTGTTTAACCTAAATTATTCTCCGTCTGTTGTTTGAATCATAATAGTATCTAAGGTAGATGGCGTGATATCAATTTGGGAACTAAATGCAGTAGACACAAACTCCTTATCGGCACCAGTATCAAATAATATAGAAGCATAGTGGTTGTTGAGAAGGAACATACCCGTCACGACGTTGGAGTCTGGGTTTGTCCTTGCATGTCCCACCGCATACACTTTGGCTGGAGCCCTGTCATTACCAACTTGATTTCTACGATTTTTGTTGTCTCTTGTAGCTTTAGGACTTCCTCTCTTGAAGTGTCCTTGAACTCCAGACTCTAAGCAAGTAGGTTTCTGGCCTGCCTAGTGCCCCTCTGATTGTTAGCATTGTTGGCATTTACCGCACTCCTATAGTCACAGGCAAAATGGCCAAATTTGTTGCATGTGTGGCATTTTGGAGCATACGGACCTTCGTGGTGATAGTTGCATTTAGCGCATAGGGTTTTAGATCCCCCGTATGGCTCCTTTTCACCAGTCCTTGTAGTATAAGCCCTTCCCGTGTTCTGCCTCTTGTTCTGTTGTTGTTGGTTTTGATTGTTTCGGGAAGTGTTTTCAAACTTCCTTTTAGTTCTACAGCTGTCTTTCAGCATATGGTGCTGACTTTCTTATTCCATTAGTTCAGTGCCATTTTCAACAGCTCTTGCATGTTTTCGCTTTGATACTACATTATTTCCATGGATCAAGTCTGTAATACGCCGACGTAACTTTTATATCTTGTCAGACTCCTCAGGTAACAATCCTATACACATAGTAGTGCTAGTTCCTCGAAAACGTTGGTTGTACCCTATCACATCAGTACCCTTCACTTTCAAATTCCACAATTCAGCCTCGAGCTTTTTCATCTCGTTCCTTGGACAGTACTTGTCAGTCATTTTCTTTCTCAGATCAGCCCAAGTCATTGCATATGCAACAGCATGACTAACAGTCATAACATGAGAATTCCACCATGTTAAAGCACCTGCTAGAAGAGTACAAGTGGAAAACTTAATCTGATTTTCCATAGAACAGTTGCTTATGCGGAAAACAGTATCCATCCTTTGAATCATTGAGTTCATTAAAAACTCCCTCAATGAATTGAAATATAGAGGTTTGCACTTCATAAAGTCTTGGTAAGTGCATTCTCGAACAACGCGTTCAGTCCTTCTGCCACCCGTTCCCGAAGTGTGGCTGTCATCGCCATTCCTGTTTGCATCACGTGCTGCCAATGCAGCAATGACACCTTGGTCAATCATTGCCTGAAGTTGGGCATAAGTCACCGATGTGGTGGTGGTTGCATGTTGCGGGCTGGGTGTTGTTGTGATCGGTGTTGTACTTGTGGTCGTTTGGTGCCATTTTCTTCAATCACAAGGAAAATACAATTAAACCCCAGTTGATTTCATAAAATCATACATGACATACATATACATGATGAATTCTGTGAGAATCTTATCACACGGTGAAATATACAACTGAAAATTGTAATCAACAATGATATAACCAAATCGACATTCATTCATAAACAAATTCGATTACAGACGTAACATAATATAACCATTCCATATATAAATTAGAAAACATATATGAATGGTTCAGATACAAAATGATCATAATGATTAGGTTACAAATTAAACATTACAACCTAAAGCCTTACTAGCTGGGATTGAACCCGTATATTTGTAGGCTATATACAAATGACTAGCCATAACATGTTCTAATCTTAGGAAATGCTACCAGCCTCCTTGTGCGCAACTCTGGCTGTGCAGGACCTCCAGCGGGTCCCTGTTGTCCCTGTAGTGTGGTAACCTGTCCCTGTAGTGCTGTCACCTGTCCCTGTAGTGTGGTCACTTGTCCCTGTAATGACTGCATCACTGTCAATGTTTGTATAAGCTGCTGTTGTCAGGTATGATCAACTGTCCTTAACTCTCCCATCTCTGTAGATCTCCTATGGTATGCCTTCAACATCTCTGAAGTCACATCATGTCTCTTGCGATCAGCAGCATGCAACTCTCTTAATCTTGACATCTGACCCAATACGGTAGTGCGCAGTGACATAACCTCTCCGCATGCAAGATCACTCGCATCCATTGATCGTTTCCAAGCCTCTCGAGACAATCTAGCCTCTATCTCTATCATGATGACGTGTATATGCATGTGATCGTCTGTCTTATACAACTATTGAGCGGACCCAGCCAATAGCTGTCTCTGACTCTGCTCATCGTCTAACCTCGTATAAATCTCATCCGTGTCTTGCCTAACCCTAGTCTCAAATGCTGTCATATGTCGACCCAACTCTGTGTCAGTACTAACTGGTGCCCCCTGCAGGGTCTCAACTATCTCATCCCACGAGTCGGTGATCCCATATCCAACCTCTCTCTCCGGATCACGCCTGATCTCCCTATCTATAGTAGCTACAAAGCCATAGTCTGCCCTAAGACCTCCAGCCGGTCTAGCAGCAGCAGATGAGCTCTCTCCTACCTCGTATCTAGGACCAAGAGCGATACCTAACCTCTTCCGAGGTGGTAAGGTAACCTCGGGTCTGTCCTCCCTATGACTAGCAGAGGGTAGTAGCAATGGTGGTGATGAAGTAGGAACTGATATGGGCAAGGGTGGTGGTATCCCTAATGATGGTGCATCTGATCTGGTGGGGGAGAGTATGAAGGGTGGTGGTAATGGTAGAGAATGGGAAGTAGATGCGGCCTCAGCTCTCAGCCGGATCATAGCAGCTCGATAGCCTAATGAACGAATGGGGCTAGGAGGTGGTGATGGAGATAACACAGGCACTGGTGATGATACTGGTAGTGGTGGTGATACTGGTAGTGATGGAGATGGTATCGAGGGTAGTGGTGGAGAAGGTATCTGGGGAAGTGGTGAAGACCATGGGGAGAGTGGTGATGATGGTGGAGTAGATATAGCGAGAAGTCTAGCAACCTCTGCATCAGACCATACTGGTGTAGGTACTGGAGCTGGAATAGAAATCCTAGCTGTCACAGAACTATGCAGGGTGTGGTGGTGGGTGTGGCCGCAGACTCATCAGTCTCGAACGACTCTGTCTCCTCCGCAGATGGGGCCTGATCCGTAGCTGGTAAAGCAACGCTACAGAGCTGCAGAGATAGGTGCTCCTCCTCCTCTTCATCATCATCAGCCTCTATGTCAACATCATCATCCTCATCCTCCTCTAATGGCTCATCCTCATCGTCTCCGTCATCTCCTCTATCAGCAGAATAGTCAACAGGATCTTCCTCGAGGTCCTCATCGTCATCTCTCCGGGTCCGCTCAGTATCAGTATCCGCAGATATAGTAAAGTGACTGAGCAGTTGGGTGAGGCATCCTCAGCAATATTTTTATATCAGATGCTCTGGGCTGGAACATAATCTGGGAAGGTGGTGCCCTGCTCTGGCTCCTCTGGGCAAGGAATCGTAATCTAGAGGGGTAGGGCCTGAGAGCGGCTCCACGTATGGTGTCCTCTGGCATCCATGGCAGTCAAAGGGGGGGTTTAATCGTGGTCATTGGTCTCTCGGTGATCCTATGTCTGATAAACCCTCAAATGGGCTGGAAACCTCCGTGTATGTAACCCCCGATTCATCCGAATCTGACATGACTGAATCTGAAAATTCAAAATAACTTATATTAGTATTTAATATAAGACTCTTATAGTAATATACATTTATATCATAACATGTATATCAATTATGAATGCATCTAGTCCAACCAACTAATGCAACAAGTAGTGTATGCATGAATGTATGCACATATGTATGTCCCGTGTAAAACCCCTTTGTATGAATTCGATGTTTGAAAACGGTTATAGTCCAGCAAAAACATTTGACCTGGTTCTCTATAACCTTGGCTCTTGATACCAATCTGTAACACCCCCAAATTGGGTCGCAGCGGAATAAGGGTCCGGGGCGTGTTACTTCATAGATCAATAACACAAGATGTATATAGAACGACCAAAAAGTCGTTTAAAACTGATACATTGGATTTAACAAAGTATTTGTTACATAAGCCGAAGCTTCACTTGTCCACTTGTTCAAAATACAAAGATTTCTAGCCCATAACAGTTATACAAAATGTAATGCGACAAAATCTTTAATGCATGATATCCAAATCAAAACCACCAATGTATCCCTTGCACCTCGTGCTTACTGATCCCCTGAAAAACATTGCTTTAAAACGTCAACAATAATGTTGGTGAATTCATAGGTTTGATAAATCGTATATTGTAGGACCACAAGATTTCCCAAGTGTATGATAATGCAACAGATGCAAACATCATATAAATGTAATTACGTTGCCCTAAGCTCATGACACTGAAGCTCGACATAAATGAATACCATAATAATGGCCTACATTGCCCGTGGTGATGTCCTAACCCGCAACATCCTATGTTCGACATGGTATACGTTCGTTTGCCCAGTGATAGCTAATCACCCGAACGGGGATGTCAATCCTAATAAATATATTCATAACATTCGCGCTCACACTCAGCAATTGACAATTCATGATAATGGGCTCAATTAGGGTTATCGCTACTTAGGCAACACGTAATCATAAAGTAAAACTTATCCACTTGTGTCCAATTATAAAACATTGCATGTTTCTCACCCCAAAAAAATTATAAAACAAATCCATGTAAAATGTGGGGCTATGAACTCACCTTGAGTGAGCGAATATCAAGTATATCACAAATAATGCGTCACGCAAATCTGTCAGATGCAACCTATTTAAATTTTAAGCCGTATAAGTATAACACATTGGGTAAATAATACATAAATCATTCTATATAGCTAATCACCATCTAATTGTTTTGGTAAAATTGTGTTTAATAAGTAAAAACGTTTATAATTTCCGTTGTAGTAAAATTGACGTAACTTTCGCGTTTCAAGTCCGTTTCTTATGTCCACGTTTTCGTATTAAGTCGAGTTATCATTATTTGACATTTTCATATTTTTAGTCCCCTGATGAATAGTACTTTTTTTATGTTCACACCAGTTATAAAGTTATTTTTATAGTTTTAGTTATCGTAAAAACCGTAAACGTCGTATTTTATTCGTTATAGCTCCGTTTTTAGCGATTCTATCGAGCACGTTCTCGTAATTGAAAGTTCTATTTATTTATGAGGTTTACAAAAATAAATGTTTCTGTCATGAACATTAACTTTTATAAAAATGGTTTTATAAAAGTGTTTTTATACATGTTAAGTATATAACACGGTAATTCATAACTTCTTCGTTTTTAATCGAAAAATTTATGATATATTATCATTTTGGAATCCTAGAAAATGTGTATATTTGTTTAAAATACATTAAACTTTCTGTTTTGTATAATTTTTATAAAAGTTATTTTATAACCCGTTTAATTAACATATAACTCGTAATTAGCGTATCTTTTTCGTTATAAATCCGTTTTTCGAGTTTCTTATCTTTTTGGAATCGTCGTGAGGTGTATTATCTTTATAAAACATCAAACTCACTGTTTGAAATTCGAAATCCAAACAGCCCCTTTATGTTCTATATGTATACTTTTATATAAGGCTTGTTTTATGTACTTTTTACCTTTGTAAATTTACCACAAGTCTTCCACCTCACTTTATATCATAAGTCATATATATAATAAAGTCCATAAGTCCATAGTTTGTCCATTTGTCCAGGTACAAGGTCTCTTAATTCTTTTTAATCAAAGCTTATTTAGAAAACCCTAATTTAACAAGTTTTACACATGAAATGTTTTATACATTAACCAAGTGTGTACAAGAGTTATACTTCCATTATAACCTTATTTTAGTATTCATATAACATAAACAAAAGTCCATGAACAAGATTAATAAGTCATTTGCAATACTTTTACTTGTAACATATTAAGAAACCTTAAAAACCCTAATCTTGCATTAACACTTTTTAAGCTTAACCAAGATTGTAAAACACTTATGTATCCATTTATAACCTCATAATATCACTCATATAACATGTGTATAAGTGTACAAATCAATGATAACAAGTAAAAATCCATTTTACATGTTCAAAAGTGTCCTAATGGTGATTTTGCTATAAAGAACTAACATATGCATAAAAACTCATGAAATGAAAAGATAAAGGCTTTTAGATAACCTTATGATGAACAATGATGATGAGAAATAGGTGCTAAACCCTTGTTTAGGCTTTAAATCCAAGCTTGCAAACTTTTAAAACCCTAATCCAACTAGAAACCCTAATCTTGCTTTTCCTTGCTTAAACCTTTTTTGGTAAAGTGTTGAAGTGTATGTGTTATCTTTCTTACTACTTGCCAGTATATATGATATAAGAGATAGCCTAGTGTATAAATCAAAGACCATAATGACCAAGAGACGGGGAGGATGGCCGGCATGGGCAATAAGGTATGACTAGTGGTTAAAACCACTAGTCATGCTTATAAGTCTTGCAACTCCATACTTGCACATGTTCTAGTTATTAATACTTGTGTCCTTATGTACCCTTTTGTGTAGATTATCCCATGAATTCAAGGATGGAAATGACTAGCTTATTCATCTTGATAAGTACATAAATTGAAAGTATACTTGCACCTTTTATAAGTTGTAGCTTTTATTTGGAATGTATACTTTGCAAATTGTATAAGTCCTCTTTATTTCTTTATATATGGGCATCCCATTTATATAAGTGTGGTAAAGTTTTATAAACTTTGGTCATTGAAACTAAAAATAAGCGTTTGTTGAAGCATAGATTAATTAACGTGGTTCCGGGTATGCCTAAACGTACTCTATCGCGAAACGTAATAAATTTACGCAACCAATAAAAATAAATTGAACAATGTTAATAATTATCATCAAAATAATTACTTAACCCTTTCTTGATGTAAACATTTAATTGTTTGATGCCCGTTTACATTGAACGCTAATTTTTATCCTATACGATTTACCTTAACGTTTACGATTTAAAAGCAAACGCGTACAATACAAAAGATACATTGTGAATTTATTTACGACGTCAATGACCCTAAAACACGGGGTGTTATAACTTAGAACTTCTTCACATAGATCTTTTTGGTCCATCCGCCGTACGGAGTTACAGAGGAAACTGATAAGTGTTAAATACACATATCCGTTTGTACCTTAAATAACCCAATTAAACCCAAAACAGACCAAAATGTCAAAAATATGCTTGTATTTGTGTTTTGTGTATGCAGGTACGAATAAATCAAAAATCACAAGAAAACAGTCAAAAACGGGCAAGCACGGACACGAGAATCAGAAAAGTACAAAAAGAAGCCAAAGAATTAAAGCCGAAGCCAGAAAAGTCAACCCTTAGTCAAAGTGGTCAAATCATGGTCAACACAAGTCAACAAGACCCAAAATATTCCACTTTAGCCCCTCAACTTTCAGAAAAATTCATAAATGGTCCCTAAACCCAAATGGGCCTTACCCGGATCCAAAAGCCCACTTAACCTAGCCCATTTCCCTTTCCCTAAAACAACAAGGGCTGAACTTGCACTTTCCTAAAGTTATTTATAACTAAAAAGAGTAGAAAGAAAGAGAGGGACTCAAATTGCCAACTTCCCAAAGTTTAAACCACTTTTACCCCCGTTTTCAGTTATAAAAACGCGCGAAGATCCATTTACTATTCATCCATCGTCTCTAACTTTCACCATGGTAAAACAAAGGGCAAATGAAAATCAAAGGGTTCTTAAGTCAATTCAAGTGAAGTACAATGAAATGGCAGGGTCAAATGGGTCAAATCAAAGCATCTCTTAACCTCTCTCAAGTTCCAAGCCACGTAGCAATGGTAAGAAAGCACAATTATATGTGGGATTTACACTAAGCTCACTCACAAAGGAAGCACAAGCTGTCACATCAAGGAATGACAGCTTGGCAATCCTTGAGTGCACATAATTTGATCAAACGGCCACAATTGAAGCCCCAATGATTAAAAGATTTGATGGACAGGATTAAGGATTATTGGAGAGCAAGGCAAGAGGGTCTGGAAGCTTCACCAAATGCCTATAAAAAGGGTCTCAATCTTCACACACATACACGTAGCCTTAATTTAGTTTTTAGCTTAAATTTTAATTCCTAGCTTAATGTTGTTTTTAATCTTGTAATTTTCCTTTTAAAGGTTGGTGGGGGATGTGGTGGGGGGGGGGGGGTATTGATTCGAGTGTGGGGAATAGGAGATAGGGGGGCAGAGACACAGGATAGCGTGTGATCTTAGTTGGTATGTAGTGGAGGGTGGAGAGTTGTGGTGCTTTAAATCAGAGGTGTATTGCAGTTGGTTTTTAATAGGTGTTTGAATGAGAGGTATGTTGTTTTAGGATATCTCGTGGGCTTAGAGAGGTTTAAGTAGAGATTTAGCGGGGATAGGGTGGAAGTTTTTGTTGATTGTTATTTTTGATAGGATTAGTTATATGGGAAAGTAGTGTGCTTGTATGGGGTGAGGTTAGTTTTGTGGTGGTTATTTATGTTTAAAGTATGTTTAAAGGTTTGAAATTTTTTGAGGTTAGGTTTTTAAGTTTGGTTTGTTGGTTTTGAGATGGTTGGTGGTTTGGGTGGTTAATTTTGGAAGTACCAGCACTCTATACCAAGAGCGTGAGGTGAGCGCGGTACAAATATTTGGTAAATTTTGTGAGCTAAAGGTTTTTGGTAAGTTTTCTTTTAATTTCCTTTTGTCCTTTAAAATTCTAGGTAGTAAAATGCTTATTAGCTTATAGATTGCTTATTTGCTTAAGAAATCTGCTTATTAGTGTTTATTTATGCTTATTATCTTTGTCTCATCATCTACCTTTAGTTAAAATACTTAGATCTTCATAGTTTCAATTTCTGTCATTAAAAACTATAAAATCCAAAATTAGTAGAAAATAGTTTAAACCTTAGAATTATTGCTTATTTAGCTGATTGATTTAGGTTAAATAGGTTTGATATAAGCTAGTTATTATCTGGTTTTATGGTTTTAATAGTTAGATTTCATTTTCAAAGCTTTATAAGAATCTGTCAAATTCATAAGGGGTGTTTGGCATAGGCTGGTTGACCTTGCAAAAAGTCAACTTAAGGTTGCAATTGTTGAGAGTCATCTGTGTTCTCATTTAAAATGAGTAGTAATTCAGTTTTTATAGGTTAGTTTTCAATAATTAAAAAGTTTGAGTTTATTTTTCTTAGTTTTGCACCAGGGCATTTTTAGATTTTTTTTGTTACTTATAAAACTTTGATCCAAGCCTCTAAAGGCTTGGATTTTTGAGCTTGCTTCTTGTTTTTTAACACCTTATGAGTGTGTTTAGTGCATAGTTTTCCCAGAGTTGGGGTTGGGGGGGGGGGGGGGGGGGGGGGGAGTGGGAGGTATGGCCTGCATTTATTTCTAGATCATTTGCAAAGTGCATCAGCAGTAGTAACATCAGTTACTACTGCTGAACTTTTGGTTCATTTTTAGGTAAGTATTTCTAGGTTTTAGGATCTAAAATTCACATACCGATTATAGTTTAGTTATAGCTTAGTATAGATTAAGTCTTAAATCTCATTTTCTAGCTTATCTTAATAGCTTATTTAGCTGTCAAATTTAACTTAAGAAACTGAAAATCTCCAACAACATAGTAAGTATAAGTTAAGATTCATAAATTTTGAATTCTAGCTTATGAAGTTGAATTCATAGCTTAAATAGATAGTGATCAAGTAGATAATTAATTTTTCAAAAGCTTATAGTTTGAAATTGTTTTTTGAGCTTTTAAGCTTAATTTGATTCTAAGTATTTCAGCTTATTTTCTGACATCCATCTTTGCCATTAAAAATTCAGATAAGCTCTAGTATCATTAAGCTAGTTCTCTTTTCAATTATAGTTAATACATATCATAAGCTGTCCAAACATCTTTTTACTCTTTGATTTGAGTTTAAAATGAGCTTTTTATAAGCTGTTAAGTAAAAACTTAGGCAAAAGTCTAGTTTCTGTAAACAGCTTATAAATAAGTTCTTTTTGAGCTTATTATTGGTTTTCAGTCCAAAGTGCTTTTGTTAAGTTTGTTCACACCATCTTCTTCTACAACTTTGCTTTTGAAAGTTTTTGATTTTAAGCACTTTTTGTTCTCAACTTATTTTTAAGGCTTATTTGAATTTAATTTGAAGTCGGGTTAGATCCTCAGGGACTGGTTTTGTAATGTTTAGTTTTTAATTGATTCTCAGTTAGTCCTTCATCAGTTAGTATCTTTGCTCCGTTAGTCCCTCTAGTATTTGCATAGTTAGTCCTTAGTTAAGTCTTTTGTTAAGTTTTAGTTAAATTTACTATTTTTATTAATAATTAGGGTTTAGCTTTCAATTAGTTTAATTAAGGTTTAAATAAAAAGTAAAAATTAGGGCTTTTATTTTTATTAAATTTCTGCATATTTTTTTTATTTAGTATAATTTTTATAAAATTTTTAGGATTCTATTTTTAATAATTTTATTATTTTTATAGTTCTTAATTTTAGAAAAATCATATCTTTTAATCTAAAAAGCCAAAAATAGTAATTTCTTTTTCTAAAATCTTCTTTTTACTTATTTTACTTAGGAAAAATATAATTTCAATAATTTTATTTTTTTTATTTTTAGGATTTAATTAACATTAAATAGTTTTTTAATTAAATAAATAATTCGAAAAATAATCTAAAAAAATTTTTTAATTCTTAAAATTTTCTTTTTTCCGAAGTTAGGTTTAGAATTTATTTACATATTAGGGATAATATTAGTTACTTGCTTATTTGTCGCATTATATTTGTTTCCCGTTAATCGTTTTAAATGTTTAATTGCCTTTAAATTGTTCAATTTTTAATTGTTGCTTTTTATTTAGTAGATATAGATAATCAAAAATATCGTTGCTTTATTCAAATCATAATCCGGACTTAAACGAGGATTCAATTTCACTAGTCGTTGGGGAAACGACCCGGGTGAACATATTTACCCGGTTTAATATACGTATTATATATTATATTATATATTTTTGAGAGTGAATTTTCCTTAGGGAATTTTCTTAATTACTCTTGTGGAATATTATTTTATAGTATATTTTATTGTGTATATAAAACTGTACACCAGAAACCTCTACACCTTAGTCATAGTAGATGACTATTCTTGGTATACTTGGACAAGATTTCTTAAAAATAAAACTGAGGCTTTCGAGCAATTTGAAATCTTTAGTAGGAAAATAGAAAATCAGTTAGGATGTTCAATAGTGTCAATTCAGACTGACCACAGTAGGGAATTGGATAATGAAGTCCAATTTGGAGAGTTTTGTAATGCCAATGGTATTACACATAACTTCTCGGCTCCACGCACTCCATAATCAAATGGCATGGTAGAAAGGAAGAATAAGACACTTCAAGAAATGAGTAGAAAAATGTTGAATGAACAATCATTTCCACAAAAGTTTTGGTGTAATGTCATAGATACTTCATCCTATATCCTCAACCGAATCCTAATTAGAGCCATCTTAAAAAAAACTCCATATGAACTTTTGAGAGGTAGGAAACCTACTCTTGATTACTTCAAAGTTTTTGGAAGTAAATGTTTCATTTTAAACACCAAATATTACCTCATCAAGTTTGACCCAAAGTCATACGAAGATGTTTTCCTAGGATACTCCCAAAATAGCATAACCTATATCATCATAAACAAACATACCAAGAAAATTGAAGAATCACTCAACGTAACATTCGATAAAACTCATCTACCATCTAAAACATCACCCTTGGTGGATGATGACTTAGATGAAGAAGAAGCAATTAAGGTAACTGAAAAGAAAAACATAGAAAATGACATTGAGCATGAAACTTTAGAAGTTGAAGAAATTATCAACATTAAGGAATCTAAGAACATCCTTTAGAAAACGTCATAGGAATCCTTAACCAAAGAACTCTTAGGTCTAAAGCCCAAAACCAAAGTAACTTCTTTTATTCTATATCAACTATAGAACCTAAGAAAGTTGGATAATCGCTTTGCAAGAAGAATTAAATCAATTCGTTGCAAATGATGTTTGGGAGTTAGTTCCACACCATAACAGTATGACAATCATAGGAACTAATTGGGTGTACAGGATTAAGTTAGACGAGAATGGTGTTGTTTCTCGTAATAAGGCTAGGTTAATCGCCTAAGGATATAATCAATAAGAGGGCATCGATTCTGATGAAACTTATGCCCCAGTTGCTAGATTAGAATCCATTAGGATTTTATTAGCCTATGCTTGTGCCTTAGATTTTAAGTTATTCCAAAGGGACATAAAAAGTGCATTCCTAAACGGTTTTATCAATGAGGAGGTATACGTGGCATAACCTCCAGAATTCATTGACTTTGAAAAACTAGATCATGTTTATAAACTCAAGAAAGCTTTATATGGTATTAAACAAGCTCCTAAAGCTTGGAACGATAGATTAAAGGCTTTTCTTATTAAACATGAATATAACATGGGAATGGTAGATAACATACTTTTTACAAAGAAGAAAAGGTCAAATCTCATCATTGTTCAAATATATGTCGACGACATTATATTTAGTTCGACTTGTCAAGAAATGTGTGATGACTTTTCCAAGATCATGCATGATGAGTTCGAGATGAGCATGATGGGTGAACTTAACTTCGTTCTTAGTTTATGACCAACTAAGCAATTAAACACAAAAACGTTAACGGGATTTAAAGAAAACGCGACTAAAATCTAAGTTGAGCAAAAATAAACCTAAAAGGGCCAAACTAATTTTCCTAGATGCTAATAGACCTAAAATTATTTTTAGAAAAAGAAATCTATTTTTTTTATTTTTAATTTATTTTCTATGATTTTTTAAAGTTTCTAAATTAATAAATGCAAGAAAAATATTAAACTATGATTTAAAAATCAAAGAAAATTCTTAAAAGTTGCTAAACATTCAAGGAATGCAGGAAAATTATAAGCTAAGAATAAGCCTAAACGAATAAGCCAGAAAAGCCAGAATTAGCTCGAAGTTCTTTTTACAAAAGTGAGCTAGAAAAAGGTTAAATACAATTTGTTTGCAAACTTGGACGTAAAAGTCCCAAGGGCGCTAATGGTGTGAGTGTGTGTTTGTTAAGACAGTTGAGAGGGTTGAGGTGGGTAGAGGTCAGGGGTTCGAGCATTGCTCACCCGTCATTTCCCTACTTCCCCTTTTTTTATTTTTGAAAACTTTTTGAACAAACCTATACAACAGCTTATTAAAACTAGCTTTTGTAAAAGAAGCTTTTCTAAAAAAACTCAAATAAACTGGAAAATAGCTAATTTAGAAAACAGACACACTTAAAAGCTTTTTATCATTTTCATAAAACTCAAAAACACTTATTAGCTATAATAAGTTCAAGATTAATCAAATAAGCTATAACTACCCTACACTAACTTAATAAGCAATTCTAACTAGGACTTTAAGCAAAATCAATAAGCTATAAGCTAAAAAGAAGAAAATAAGCACTTAGATTAAAAACAGTTATCAAAACAGACAAAAGGGCATCTTTGAGCTTATTTTTAAGCAAGCTAAAGGATCCTTATGACCTAATGACCTATACTACCTTAAAGCTTGTGCTTAATACTATCTAAATCAGCATTCAAAAGGTATTTTGAAATCCAATTAAGCTATGAAAAAGCCAATTGAAAAAGCTACTTATGTTGTTTTACTCTATTTTTGGTTTTTTATAAAAAGACAAAGTGCTAACTTAAAGACCTAAAACAGATTACTAAATAAGCTACTTTTCCTAAAATAAGCTATAACAGATCTAGATTATCCTAAAAACTAATTGTGCATCAAGTTTGAAAACCTAATTCTAACTCTATCTAACTTAATTTTAAGCTTGAAAAGGCTTAAAAGCCTGTTTAACTAACTGATGCAATTGACCACTCTTTATATCCAAAACTCTAAACAAACATTGCAGACTTTTAAAACTTAGTTTCTAAGCTTTTAAAACACCAAAACCTAAACAATTTGTTAAGTTTAAACAACTAGAACAGATTTAAGCTGATAGATCCTAAGAACTTGAGATTTTAATCACAGATTCAAACATTAGACACGCAAACTATTCAAAAGCTAATTTATCCTAACAAAATCCTTAAATCCTAACCTTATAAACCTAAATATGAAATTTGAATTCAACCTAAAGAACTATAAAGCTCTTGACAGCACTAACTTAAGTTAGTGCTGTCTTGTGCCAAACACCCCTTTAGAATTCTTAAACTCATATTTAACTTATGAAATTTGGATTTAAAGCTAAAACTAGCACTACCAGATAGTATATAGCTAATAACAGTTCTAATGAGCAATCTTCAACAAACAAATAAGCAAAAACAATAAGCTAACAGATTATGCTACTTATTTTTTGGTTTTTTTTCAACTGTTTTACATTAAAAGCTTACAAAATGAAATTTAAACTAAGAATTGAACTAAATAAGCATCAATCAACAATTATAAGCACTAATAAGCTATTCTAAACAATTTTAAGCAGAAATTAAGCAGTATTACGCTAAATTCCAAAATTAAGCTATAAAAGGTAAAATAAGAACTTACAAGAGCCTTTGCACAAACAAGGCTTATAAAATGCTCTTATGAGCTAATCAACAAGCTCTAGCTTATCATAGATAAGCTAGTGAGGTCCTGTAAACCCATCTAGATCTGGTTTCCCTTCCATTTAAAAGCTG
Source organism: Tanacetum coccineum (assembly GCA_026074375.1). Classification (NCBI taxonomy): domain Eukaryota; kingdom Viridiplantae; phylum Streptophyta; class Magnoliopsida; order Asterales; family Asteraceae; genus Tanacetum; species Tanacetum coccineum. The sequence continues at coordinate 1,441 of BQNB010063448.1, read as the reverse complement.
AGGTAAGTTTGGGGAGGAATTTGAGTGAATTTGAGTGTATGGCTAGCTTATTAGTTTAAATCACAGCTTATTGAGCTTAAAAGAGCTTAAGATAGCTTATTTAACCATATTGCTTTTAAAGTAAAAACATGAATTAAAGATTGACAATAAGAAAACAATACTTTTTATTAATAAGGTAAACTGATTACAAGCTGTTTAAAAGAAAAGTTACATTAAATGAAAACCAAATAAGCTAAAACGACTTGAAAAGGAAAATTACATTCAATAAGCTAAACTAAATTCTACACTAAAACTAGATGCCTGCGTAAGTGAGAGGTGAGCTCCTTTTATAGGCAAGAGAGGATGCTTCTAGGTCCTTTACACGCTCCCCTTGCTTTAATCTTGACCTTCCATTTCTAACCAATCATTGCCCTTTGATCTTTAGCCGTTGGATTGAATAGAGGCACATGGATTGCCAGCGTGGCAATCCTACTTTCTTGGAGCCTTGTGCTTCTTTTGCACTAAATTCAGTGTAAAATCCCTTACTTTGTGTGTTTCTTTGATGTGCACGTGCAATTCCTTTTGTCAGCTTAGCCAATCATGAGCTTTTGATGATGTAATTCTTTGCTGAGTTGGAACTTGGTGCTCGAATCTTTGTTGCCACGTTGGACGAGATTGAGAATGGGTTTTATCTGCTTAATTTGACACAAGGTAAAATTGGGGGAGATGGTGAATAGTAAAACCAAATCGCGCCCTTTTCTTTTCTTAATCATTGGTTGACCCGACTTTTAAATAGGTTGACTTGGGCCATTTTGTTAGGATTAGGCTTGGTGATTTTAATATTAAAAGGATTAAATGGTTTTTGGCTCGATAAAAGGTTAAGGATTTGGTTAATTTTTGGAATTAACGACCGTTAGTCCCTAAATAACAAAGGACTAACGGTGTTATTGATTTTGGAACTTTTTGTGAAAATGATTTAACATTAAGGGTTTTTTAGTAATTTCCAAGGGCTTGTCTTCACATGGGTTGACCAAAACTTGATAAATATCCGAATCTTGTGTACTCTTTCCGTCTCGTGCTCGTTTTTGCCCGGTTTTTGGCTCTTTTCTTGTGTTTTTTGCAATATCCGTACCTACACATCACAAATGACAAAATACACAATATACAAGCATAATTTGCATGATTTCATCTTTTTAGGGTCATTTTTGGTATAAAACGGATATGTGATTTCTCACATATCAAAATTCCCCAAACTAAGTGATTGTCGTGTCCTCACGCAATGTTATATGCTCTAAAACCAAATACTCCAAAACCTCCCCAAACTAATCCTTTGAAAAGTAGCAAAGTCTTTTGTGGGGAAAGTTAAGAAATCACAAGTTTTAAAACACCCTTTTTTCCCATTTTTCAAAACTTTTCTTTTATATATATATTTTTTTATAATTTTCCTAATTTACAACTTACA